>JAQFYP010003065.1:0-11537 GCA_034694865.1 Bilobella braunerae | reverse complement strand
AAAACTTCAATGATATTAATTCTATCGGTTCCATGGGCTTTGTGCCCGCAGGGAACCTGCAATTTAATAAAAAAAAATGTTTGAAGACGAGTACTACAACTCAAGGATACAGAGAGCTGCATGCCAAGAACCATGAAAAGAGAAAGTTTCACGTTTAAAAAAAATCTTACTTGATTTTCACTAACTGTTGTATGTATGTTAATGGAGGGGTATTTCTACCCACAGCGCTCAGGCCTCAATCGGGCCCATTGCAGTAACTCCACGAAATACACTGCCAAAGAGCATCTCCCAAAAGATTTCTTTATCTCTTCCATGCATTTCCAGAACTTAGACGCTTTTCGTCCTATGGCACTATAATCGTGACAACGGCGGCCGTATTTTTAGAGTTGTGCTCCGCCATATTTTTGTTTCTAGACCCTAGTAGTTACATCGCAAAAAAATTTCCCTAATTAAAAACAGAATTTCAAAATTCAAAATTTCAAGCTTAAGGGGGAGCTCGAAGAAGAAAGAAGACCTTTTTAGGCTTGAACGTCTACGGACTCGTTTTCCTATGAAAATTAATTGAATGAATTAAAATTTAATTGAATGAAAATATTTTTCATTTAAAATTATATTCTTGCCATATTTTGTATTTTGAGAATTTCTACGATTCCTGAATAAAATCATTTAGAAAGCGGGCTTGACCAAAGATCGCATTTCTTAGGATTTTTTATTTCTGAAAATCCTTATGGAATTTTAGCCTCGAAACTGGGTGGTTTGAAGGGGGGAGGGACCCTGCAATTTTTTTTTGGGAATTCCAAAATTTCACAATTTTATCAAAAATCAATTTAAAAATTTACAACAAAATAGGGTCATAATACTTACATTAGGACCCTAATCCTAAGTACCTAAGTTGTGCATATGTGGCATATTCAAACAGAGGGGACACTTTAAGAACTTGAGTTCCTTAGCCTAAAATTAAAAGGCAGCTTGGAAGTGGTATCACAATATCAAATCTCTAGATTTAAAATATTCATATATTCAGAACATTTGAAAATTAATTCCCTTCAATCTGAAAATGTAAATTTGAAACGTTGATTGTTCAATATAAAGAAAACAGACGAAACTCTAATTTACAGTTTATTATTAGCCAATTCTTAAATATTGTTTAGGCATTTTCAAAAAAAAAAGATTATTAAAATTTAAGTATTATTTTTAAGCATATTCGAGTTTCTTGTTTTCAAAATTTCAGCAATTTACTAAATAGGTTGCTGTTTAAAATAAACAAAAATCACGAAGTAAACCAGGTACGAGATTTAAAGCGAACTTTAAGTGAAGTAACCTGATACTAAAAATAGAAGATTTTTTGTAAACGGCGTAAACATAAGCAGAAGCTAATATTATATTCTTAGGACGTTTGTTTTTGGTTTTTTATTTGATTGTCATAATTTTCAAAAATATTTAGAACAAGGTTTAATGACTTTTAAGAGAGAAAAAAGCCGTGGGTACCGGAAAACTTAAATCTTTCATTTTGTAAACGTTTTTAGGATTTTGAAAATGATAAAGGACGGCAAACATTCTTTGGAGATGTTTTTTTAAATGACTTGAAGAGCATTTTTTAGAAAAGCTTTTTTTAGAACAAGAATTTGAAAAGGGGCACTACTATAGCAGACATTTCACTTTTTTAAGTTGTTTTTATTGTTTCAGTTGTTTGTTGACAAGCAATCTTGAAATGGAGTGTATGAATGAGACTAATGATAATCAGGCCCTTCAAAATGAACTATAACATTAGGATTTTCCTGATGAGGTCATATTTCGTGGACAAATGAACAAGTATGAACGCAATATGAACACAATTTATTAACGGTGAACACGCAGGCGTCCATTAGCCAATCAGTTTATCAATTCACAAAAATTGTATTAAAATAGAGCCTACATCGAAGAGTAATGATTTTGGGTAGTAGGTCAATACCGAAAAAACCAAAACCAAAAAATCAAAAACCGTGAAACCAAAACCGAGAAAACCCAAACCGAAAAAAAACATAATATTCTTATGACCGTTCTCGGGTTTTTTCGCGGTTTAGGTTATCTCGGTTTAGGTTTATCGGTTTTGGTTTATCGGTTTTGGTTTTCTTGAGGAATCATGTTTTTGTGCCTTATAAAATTATAGTACTAAAAGTTAATGTTTACGTAAATGTTTGTGTTTGTTTACGCAATATCTGATTGCATAAAAACTTAGAATTGACGAAACAAAGTTTGTTTTTTAAAAAGGAGCATTTGCAACATTGTAAAATTAAGAAAAATTTAATATGATTTTTAGGCTAAATTGATTTGCCTATGTTATTGTATAAAGTTATCCTTATTGAGTCACTTTAATAAACAATTGATAAACTTTTTGAACAGAGAAGTTACTGCCTTGTAGTGACTTTGTTTGTTTTTAAATTGTTCTGTTTGAACAAAACAAATATACTGTTTGAATGGAATTGTATTCTGGGTCAAACGTCAAGAATCGCTGTAATCAAAACTAGGTTTGCATGCAGTGGATTGATAGGTTTTCTGTTAAGTAAACGTGTTTAAAAAATTTTGCACGCATAATTTTGTTTGAACGTAACTTTGGGGAAATTTGAGCAATTTCGATTTGTGTTTGTACGATGCCGCTTGCAGTTTTGATCAGTAAATCCCCCACATCATGTTCATTTCTGAGTTGTTCTCCGTTTCAATTTCTCTGTTGTCTCAGTTGAAATTTAAACAAGTTGTTTATTAACCTAATTAACTAAATTTTCTAACTGATTCTTCGTTGTTTCGATAGAAATATTGGCTTTATTAAACTATTATATTAGAAAATTTAAAACATGAAAGAAATAATCGAACTTTCTCTGCTTTGTTTATACAAACAAAAATTTCAAATTCTGAAAATAACTCAAGGTTGCTTGAAAAGAAGAAAGAAAAATATAAGTTTTACAAGTAATCATGTGCACTTGTAGATACATGATCGTAATTTTTGACACATGGTTAACTATGATTGTTGGCACATGATTAGGCAATAAATAAGTTTTACAAATTAATTAGATACAATTAATGAAAAATTAACTTTAAGTATTTCTGGGTCAAGTCATCAGAATTAATGCCTCTCCAATGTGAAAAAAAACTTTCGATACACCACAATAATAAAATGTACTGTGTGATTCGAAATTTATTCATGATTTTCAAAATGTTCTATGATGGAAATGAGGTGAAACTATTGAAGATGTCTAAATATTGAAAAGAGAAAGTTAAGCTTTCAAAAATCAACTTTCATTTTCCTGGAATTAAAAAGGGAAAGTTGCTTTTACTTTTTCTTACTTTACTTTACTTGTAAAAGTAAGAGACAGGTGAATGTTTTGTGAAAATGATGGTGGCTTAGGAATGGTTCTAGTTTCTAATGTAGTGCGGGCACGTGCCAGATGCGTTGCAGCAAAAGTTTTCAAAACCGTGGAAAGCACGGCGGTATTTTAGAGCTGTGCTCCGCCATATTTTTTTCTAGACGCTTGTAGTTGCATAAAATTTTCACTAATTTAAAACAGAATTTCAAAATTCAAAATTTCAAGCTTGATTTTGAACGTGATGGGGAGTTCGAAGAAGCAAGCAATACCTTTTTCGGTTCAAACTCTTCGGACGCGTTTTCCTTTGAAATGTTAATATGCGGCGTCTTGTCTGAACAAGCATAATTTTAAAAATTGATCGCTTTTTTTTCCTTGGTTCGATTCATGGTCATGGGGAAAGACAAGATGAGTGGAAGGTTTTCTGAAGGATTTCGTTAGGAAAACCTTGTCCCGCTATTTTGATTTTTTGTTGTCCTCAGCATAAATGTTCTCGACTCTCAACATATGTTGTCACAATAATTTCACAATCACTCCTTTCACTCATTGTGTTGTACTAAACTACCGTTTGAAATTTCACAAAAAAAATTTTTTAACACCATGCAACACTCCTCCATTTACAAGCTTCCCTAGTGATGCTATTTTAAGACGGTGAAAGTTTTAAAACAAGAAAGCACTAAAAACAAAAATTTTCATGAATGAGACAATTATAAATCGGAAAAGAGAAAAGTTTTAGAATTTTGTAAAACCCAATATTTTGAATGTTCAACACTTCCTTCCTTTTTTTTTTAACAAAGTTGTGATTAAAAACAGTGATTTACTGTTGTAAAATGTTTAACTGCTGCAGACTAATTTGGTACTTTCACTGTGCTCAAATCTTGAATTCCTTAAAAAATTTAATTAAGATGCTAGAAATGCTGGATGCTGGAGCAGTACTTTCCAACTGCATTCCAGTATTTCAGAAAGACAATTACCTACTAAACTTTCTTTTTTCCATTTTGTTATTCTCTAAATATATTTTTTTAGAATACGCTAAACCAATTTCAATAACGTTGAAATCAGCTTTACAGCTGCATCAATAAACTGCAATAAAACTCTTTAACCAAACAACAATTTTCATTTTTTTTTTCATTTTTTTTTAAATTAGTAAATTTTTACTTTTCAAAATCTGAATTGTTCGAAATTGTCGCTAGCACTAGTATTTCTTAGCAAAGTCGGATGCGGACACACCTTAACTGCATTATGTAAATACAATTTTATCGGATCACTTCCGTAATACATGTAAACGGAGTTTAACCTTAATAATTGTGTTTTTTTTTAAATTAAAAACAGGTTTGCGTTTAAGAAGGCTTAAAAAAAACTTGTAAGTCCAAGGACAAACAGTAGTTTTTTAAAGAAAAGTATAGGATAGTTTAAAAAAAATTGTTTCATATGATAATTAAAAAGATGTCTGGAATCGATAACTTGGAGATGAACATACGCATCGGAAAATAACTTTTACATTCTGAGCACCTGAACATAACTAACCTAATTTTCTTAGAAAAGTTTTTTTTTTCTAATTTCTGTTTTATAGGAGATAGTATTCGAGTGTGTTTAAGTGTTTAAGCATGTTTTAATATGACAATTATAAAAAGGAACTTTTTTAAATCTGAGAGTAGAGCTTTACAAAGAGAAAGAAAATTTTACGTCTAATTTTCCAACTTTCATTTTTTATGGTGATTTTTTCCAAGTCAAAATTTGAATGGTAAGTTCAGACGCACCACTTCACCGGCTCTTTGTCTTTTCAACTTTTTTGTACGCAAAGGAGAATGGATGAATGCCAAATTGCCGCTGCGGGCAGTGGCGGAAGCGGATTAAGTTGCAGTTGATCTACTCCAAAGCTTTTCTCCAGGAACTTTCTCCAGGAAATCTCTTCTGCTCCAGCTATCATCACAAAGACATCATCAATCACTCTCAATATTTGACACCAATTTCCTATTTGCCATCTCATACACTGAAATAAACTCTTCCAGAAAGACCCAGAGGGCTTATGAATAATTAACAAATCAGAATATTTGAGTAGCCCTTAAGGGCCCTCTAGCCTTCAACCCTTCTAATGCCCTTCGCTTCAAAACCGAGCAATTCAAGAGTTGAATTTCAACTTTTCGCTTTTGGGAACCACGTCAAGCAAAAATGAATTTTTTTACCTTTCACTGTTCTCAACTAACCAAATACTTCTCCTAATTTTCAGTTTAAAGAAACAAACGATAAACATGTTTCAGTCATGGTTAAGTTAACAATTTTAGCTCACTTTGATTAAAATGTGATAATGTTGTTGCAAATTGTGCAACTGCTGCAGACTAATATGGTACTTTCACTTTCCTCAATTCCTCAAAGGAATTAATTAGGATGCTGGAGCAGTACTTTCCAACTGCATTTCAGTATTTCAGAGAGAAAATCACCAAACTTTCTCCTATCCATTTTTTCTCAAAATATTGTTTTAGAAAATGCTAAGGCAATTTGAATGCTGATGATATCAGTATCAATAAACTGCAATAAACCTAGTTAACCAATAATTAAGTAACATCTCAGATTCTTCTATTTGCGAAAAAAAAATCGATTTTTAATTTTTTTTCTTAAAATTAATACATTTTTACTTTTCAAAATTTGAATTGTTCAAAAATGCCGCTAGCACTAGTACTTCTTAAGCGAAATCATAAATGCGCACCAATTTAACTGAATTACAAATACAATTTTTCTGGATCACTTCCGTAATATACGTGAACGGAGTATAAATTGTTCATTTTTTTTTATTAAAAATCAAGTGTTTTTAAATGCCTTTTTTTAAACACACAAATAACTTTGTAAGTCCAAGTACAAGAAGTAGTTTGTTTAAAATTTTATATGATAAATTAAATTATTGATAATTAAATTATTATTATTATTAACATTAATATTATTTTATTATTAGAGCACCTGAACGAACATCTTAACTTTAGAAAAGTTAAGTACCCCCTTCTATAAACTGAAACACAACCGCCATCTATGAACTGTTTTAAAAAAACTTTCTGAAAAAGTGTTGTTTGAAATGGAATCAACAGTCTTCGGCTTCTATTCAGTGCAAGTCAGCGATAAGTTTTATCGTGGGTGATTTAAGTATACTTTTAAAATTTGAATTTGAAAAAGATTTTGACAGGTACCTTAAAAAGAGGCTTTATGAACTTGTTTTAAAAATGAGCACTTTTTAAACGAAATAATTTGATTTGAATGGTGCTACAAAACTGCATGATAAGTTTCCAGAGGTTTTTGAAATTCACCCCGTATCCAGAAAATATTGCTCTGAAGCGTTTTCATTGCGTTTCATCTTTGGAAATTTCGAAACTTGAAATCTGTTGAGTTCTGCTAATTTTGGTTAAATTGTGTTGTTTAAAAATTCTAAGATTCTCACCAGCGTTTTCAATTTAAAAAAAAAACACGTGAAGTGAAAGTTTATACTTTCACCTATTTCTTAAATAACAAAAACACAAGACATTTCTTAGCGTTTCATCTTCCGTCAAAAACTCGATGTCTTTTTAAATACATCATTTTTTATTATTTTTAAATTTTAAGAAATTTACCTTCCCTTTACTTTCTCTGAACCTTGAACTTTTCCCCAGTCTATTATCCAATCGGGTTTATTCGCAACAAAACTAAATTTGCTTTCTCCTTCGCCTACTTCAATTTCTGCCCACGGAATTTTTCTCGTCTCAAAAAAACAAAAGAGCAAAAAATCTGTCAGAGTTAAGATTTTTAAACCACGTCATTATGCTTCCTTGGCTCATTTCTGGGCTGGAAAAATGTAGGCCAACGGGTAGTGTAACTATTTTGAAAATTATCCTTTGGTGGTATCTTCACATTTTTACAGTTATTTATATCAGGAAAGTTTGCAAAAGAATTATCTGTTTTAAACGTATTTGTTTATAAACATAAACTCATACATTTAAAAATCCTTTTCCATCCACTGTAACTCCATTTGATAACAATTAAACAAACAAGTGAACTAACAATAATGATGAAAAAACTAAGCTTCATTCAAGTGGGACAGTCCGGCCTGAACTTATGTTAATGTGGTCCTAAAATGGCTTAAAAAATATCGAGGTTGAAACTTGGTTTATAATATGGCCTAAAACCTAAGAAAGTTAGAAGAAAAAAGAAACAAAAATTATAGAGTTACACCTTCATTTCTCTAAAGTTTCGAAATCATTTTACTTTCACTATTTATGGAAGGCTCTCTACATCGGCATTGGAGTCTCGAACCTTAAGGATAACCACTTGACATGAGAACCTGGATTTCATCCCTTCAAAATACAGTTCAAACTTGTTCTAAACAATTTTTTTAAATTTCGGTTTCAAATTTCAGATTTCGAAGTCGTATAAGAAATAATCTTGAGATCAGTTCTTCTCTTGAACTTTTAGGAGTTGCTCTGGAAATGGTAGCCCACAGTTGTATCCCCCTTATTGCAGAAAGGTTAGGGTTTGACCTTTTGACCCTTGACCTTGAAGGTCAAAGACCTTCACCTGATGATAGCTAATTAAGCGTAGGAGGTTAGGTAGAAGCTCCTCCCAGGAACATGCCGTTTAGTTTGTGAAAGTGAAACTAAAACAAACTACATAATCAAACTTTTTTTTAAACAAACTAAAAGTGTCCACTTCAACGGTTAAGTTTGCGGCCATTTGTTTATTAAGTATACAGAGACTTTCAAAACAATTGCTTACCTCGAGACGGTCTTCCGAGGTTTTTTTTAAGAAAAAAACTGTACGAAATTTCGAGATCTGTGTGTGAAATTTCATGGAATTTTGTGTGTGTACACTTCTTATCAAGAAAAGCAGGGAAAGTCAACGAAGGGCCACTTGAGAAATATGGACAATTTACAGATCACTTTCGGAAATTTTTCAGAAAATAAAACGTATTTTTTTTTAATATTTTTTTAATTTGAAATAAACTCAACTTGATTAGACTCAGGATGAAATGTCAACAGTTTTCAATTTTCGAAATTTCTCCAGATTGAAAAATGAGTATTGCAATATTTTATCATGCACGGTGTTCCCACACTTTTTCTCTTGATTAAAATTTACTTTGTTTTTATATTAAGATTCTGAAATTTAAAATTCCGGATTTTTTTAATTTTAAAATTTGAAACTTCTGTTCATAAACCTCTGGAATTGTATGGTGCAGTTTTGCAGCGTCATTCAAAACATAAATTATTTTTATTTAAAAAAGTGTTCATTTTTTAAAACTGGCTGTTTTAAGCCCCATCTTAACTTAACCCCATCATCGGTTATTTTCAAAATTTTCAAATTTTGAAAAGTAAACTCGAATCACTTACGAGAAGGCGTATTGCTACCTTGAACAGAAGCCGAAGACTGTTTATTCAATTTCAAACAATACTTTTTCAAAAAGTTTTAAAACAGTTTAGTGACTGAAAAGTCAGATTAGACGTGGGGAAACTTACAACAAATCCCCTCAAGACATGCATCCCTGCTTATTTAAAAAAGTTGTGCTGCATAAAATCCTTTAATGGAATTTAAACGCAGCGAAATTTCAGCGCTGCAGTGTAATTTCGCAATTAAAATGAAAGGTCATGAGAGAAAAAAATCGGCTCTGTCAGAGCTCATAGATTTTTAAACAACGTCGTTATGCTCCCTTGGCTCTTTTCTGAGCTGGAAAAGAGTGCGACGGGTGAAGTAACTATTCTGAAAAATGCCTTGGAAATTATCCTTTGGTGCTAATGTAGGTATTTGTTTATAAACATAAACTCATACATTTAGAAATTCCGTTTCCATCCACTGTTTTCCCATTTGCAAACAATTAAACAAACAAGTAAACAAAGAGTAATGAATGATGGAAAAACTAAGCTTTATTCAAGTGTCACAGTCCGGCCTAAACGAATGTTAATGTGGTCTTAAAATGGTTTAAAAAAATAGGTTATCGAGGTTGAAATTAGGTTTAATTTCCTAAAAACCTGAACCAAAATAAAGCTGTCAAAGAAAAAAAAATTACAATTTAAATGCTAATCTACGCTAATTAAGCGTAGGGTGCAAGTAATAAGCCTTCCCGGAAACATGCCATTTAGTTTGTAAAAGTGAATGATGCATGAACGCACGCTTTCACTTCGGAATAACTTTCTCTTTTCATGTAAGATCTGGGCCGGAATGAATAGGGGAAATATTTGACGACATGGCATTAGACCAAGAGCAAATTTCGCCAATTCTCATAAATCATCATCCAATGTCGCCAAGCGACATGCTACCCAACATATAGCACATATAGCATACAATTTCGCCTTGGCACTGCAAGCGGCTGCAAATCGCTGATTTCTAGTTTGAAAAAATGTCCGACGAGAAAAAGGAATTATTTTATCTTTGTTTTTTTATGTCTGTTCAATTCAATTCAATTCAAGTTTATTTGATGTAAGGCTCACCCATATCAACATGTACATGCTCGTTCAATAATAAGTAGTAATAGCTTATTTTTAGTTTTTTTTATGTCTGTGAAAATAGTCAAAATTTTTAAAATCAAAAACAAAATCTTTGATTTTTTGAAGAGAAATCAATTAAACGTTTTGATGAAGATCTCAATATTTGTTTTCAGTTTTAGACTTTTGGGAGCATTTCTGAGTGTATTTTCACAAAGAATTTTCAACTAACTCACTCAACCCTCCTTGACTTGTTGACACACTATGTACAGAGAAAATCAAAATAATTGAATACAATCAAGGCTACAAAAACATTATTGAGAACTCGATTTCTCTCCTATTCGATACGTGCGTAAAAGCAAGTGTTAGGATACTGGAAGCGTCAACTTTTGATGCAAATGCGTTTCAGCGTCGGCCCCTGACGCTTGAGCGATTCGTCTTTCTCAGCAAGCTGCGACGCTGCTCGCGCTTAAGAAAAATTGACTTAAACGCGAGAATTCTGTTGTCACGCTGCAAATCTAACTGTTTTCCTTTTGACCTATTGTCGAATAATTGTTTTTTTAAGTAGACAATAATTGATAATAAATCTGGTAAAGTGAAATTTAGAGATTAATGTTATTTTAATTTATAAGAAGCGAAAGTCGTATTTTTTTTTGCAAAGGCAAGCGTATTGTGGAGATAGCGCTGGAGAAGACACTGGAAATTTTTCGTGTTTAAAAAAGGAGAGGCGACAAGGAAACCACATGCGAAACCTAATTGTGTTAATTTAACTTTCTCTACTCCACTAATCATTACACTAACAAGTTTTCGTAAGCTTGAAAACTTTCTCCAACTTTAATTCTCAAAAGCAGTTCTACATTACAAAAACTTTCTCTTTACGGGGTTGCAAAAATTCAATTTTCATCAAAATTTGGAGGCAGGAGGAGCTTAAATTTTAAAGATTCAAATTACCTTCTTTGTTTAATGAATTCGTTTTGAACAAGCGTCAACGCTGCAATTGCTGCAAACGAGAATTATCCAAACTTAATTTTTAAAACAAGACCAGGTCTTTTTTTTTTAGAACGAATCTTTTTAAGAAATTAAAAACAAGTTATCAATGCACGGAGCAACACAACACAACTTCAAGACTGAAATAGGTCACACGTTTGTTCAATTTTCTTATTTACGGCCTCAAAGCATGACATGACGCTGATGATATTATTCAAAGAAAATTCTGGACAAGAAGTTTTAGAAAATCTCAAAAAAGTTCTATTTGAACGAGAACTCGAATAGAAAGTCGTATAGATTAAAGCCTCCACCATCTGTTGAGAGGTGCTCTATAAACCGGAACCGGTCCTCTGTTTTTTTTTAGATTTAGCAAAAAAAAATTGAGAAAGTGGAATTTTTCTGTTCTAGCCGCCAAAAATGTTTTGTTTAGGACATACAACTCTTCTTAAAACAGAATCCGAAATTTTCGTTGTTCAAAATTTATTATGATTCATTTATGATCGTTCAGCGATTTGTATCAGCTGAGTTTCTCTGATCGCTGATTTGCTGACTTTCAGTGAATCAATTCTTATTTCTGCTAATTTTTATTGTAGTGAAGCGATTTGGAGGAAATTGGTTTAGAAAGTCCAAGGAAGTAAATCTTAATTTAGTGTACAGGAAGCACGGCAACTTGATGATTGAAAATCTTTGATTTAATTAGTCAATGGCCTCATTTATCCAGACTAAGAAAGCTTCATGTTTTCTCTTTTTTTCAGACTTTCACCAGGACAAAAATCAG
>JAQFYP010003064.1:0-11538 GCA_034694865.1 Bilobella braunerae | reverse complement strand
TCATTTTTGGAAAGGTCAATGACCTTGACCTCTGCAATCGTTCTGTTACAGAACCGTTCGACTTTGAATTGGCTTCGACCCCAGGCCCTGACGTACATTTTGTCGTGAGTTTTTTATTTCCATTTTTTGCATTTTATTTTTACACAATGCAGTTTTTGCAACTAAAATTTTGATTTCCTTAGAAATGCTCAAACGGTTTTAGACTCTGAGGAATTTTTTAAATTTAGCGAAGCTGACCTACAGGAGATTTTGGCTTGTGATGATTTGGCAGCGCGAAATGAAACGCAAGTTTTTGAAGCCGTTTTGAGGTAAGTTTAATATTAATTAATATAATTTTACTACGTAAACAAACACGCCCGTACTAGGACAGGACTACCCCACAAAATTAAAAAAAAATCCCGTCCTTGCACGGGCTTCTTTGAATTTTTTTTGAAAATGTGTCAAAAAAAATTTTGCTTTTATTTAGAAAAAGTTTCTTTTTTTTTCTGAATAAGATTTTTTTTCATGGATTTTAGGTGAGCGTGTACTCTGCGCAGAACTCGAAGGGAAGCCAGTACCGCTTAGCAGCGTGACTAAGGACCTCCTTCCACTAATTCGTTTTATCGTTATGAACGCTTCCGATTTCGTGCTGATTGTCGTTCCGAAAAATATCCTCACAAACGAACAAATCACGTCAGTCTTTGTCTATTTGAACACGATTTTTGAAAACAAGTAAATACTATACTATGTTCTCATGTTTTAGTTGTCAACATTTTTACAAAATCAAGTTTTCAATCTGTGATTTTTTTTGCAGCCTGGCGGTAAAATTCAATTTGAAGCAGCGCCGCTGGTACACTCCGCCCGAGGCACACTTGCCCAGCACTGTTGAGCACATTTTGAAGCGCCTTTCTCATAAGAATAAACCTCCGTTTGAACTTTCGCTCCAAAAGAAACTGAGAAACTACGGCATTCCGCAGGGAGCCGTTACGCATCAAATCATGTGAGCCTTTTTTTGTTTTAGAATCTTATAAAACCAAACAAGCCCGTTCTAAGACACTGCATTACTTAAGGCTCATTTAAGGGTTTTAAGGCTCATTTAAGAGTTTTAAGCCTCATTTAAGAGTTTCAAGGCATCGTTTAGACAATGGTTAGGTTAAAAAATTTGTTTTATGTAAATTTTAGTTTAAATGAACAGTAAAGTGATATATGTGTGTTAGTAAAGCGTATTCTTCACTGTAAGCACGCACGCTCGCACAAATGCAAATGCTTTTATAATTTGTAAGACAAACTTAATTGATTCGTGATTTATTACTAGGTTCCGTGTGAGTCAGGCAATTTGGATTAGCAGCGTTGGCTTCAATGGTGGGCGGCTGCTGGCTGAGCCTCAAGAACACAACTACGACGAACTTGGCACCCTCTCCCCTGTCCGGCACCTTGGACAGGAACAACGAAAGGTCAAGTGCTGCGTCAAGGTCATTGAAAGGTCAACAGGTCACGTGGTGGCCTTGGTTGACACCACCGTGGCCTCCATTGATCGAGATGTTCGTCAAATCGAGTTTCCTTCCCCTCGAAGGCTCAAATCCGATGTTTGGTACATCATCAAGATGACCATCCAAACGGTACAAACATGTTTTTAACAATTTCTTTTCTTGAATTTTTTTTTATTTAAATTTAACACTTTTCTGAATATTATTCATCACAAGGCGTTTATTTTCAATCAAAGTTGAAAAAAATTGAAAAAGAGCAATACTTGGGTTCTTAAATATTTGCCGATTCAAAGAACAACTTTTTGTTTGCGTTGAAGTAAAAACGTAATTTTCGAATTTTGTTTTCTGCCTTTTACAAACGTAAAATTCAAAAAATTTTTGCTTTTAACTACAATGTAATTCTCTAATCTTGTTTTTGCATTTAAGAACAAACGTAATTTTCTAATCATTTTTTGCTTTTAAGTACAAACGTAATTTTCTTATTGCGTTGTTGCTTAAGCCGGGTCATTTACTTTTGTTTAGATTTTAGCGTTGTTTATATTGTTTAGATTTTGTTTACGTTGTGTATATTGTGTATAAACAGGGTTCCTACGTTCCTGTCTGGCTCTACACGCCTGACGGAAAGACAAAGACGCTCTACATTGCTGCACTAGAGGAGCACGTGACCATGGAATTTGATGACGTTTTGCCCCTGGAGTTCCCGTGTGTCACTGCACTCAAACAGGGCCTCATTCCAACCAGGATTAAAATTGGATGCCATTTAAACAATCAAACAGCTCTAGCCAATATTTAAAAAAATTACAAAATTACCCCCAAATTTATTCTATTTCAAATTTTGATCAAATTTCATTGGGGTTGGTTTGACGGTTTGTTGAGCAAATCAAATTGAGGTATATTAAGAAAGTTTGGGTTTAAATTTTTTAAACAGCTGTTTTAAAAAATTCCTAACAATGGATTCTTGTTCATTACACAATGAGAATTTCAATTGAGAAATCTCAATTGACAATTGAGATTTTCAGCTTTCATAAGAAATAGTTCCATCTAGCAAATATATTTTGTTAGTTGTAAGTTGTAACTTAATTATACTAATTTTTTTTCAAAATTTTCTAATCTGGATTATTTTTTTTTTATAATTCTTCATTTCATCAGTAGAGTTTGTTATGAAAAGCGGGATTTATAAAGAAATTTGATTTCTTCTAAAAGACTACTTTTTGTTCAAAAAATGTGGTCCAATTTCGGCTGAAGGTAATTGTACAGCACGCTGTTGTATCCAAATTCGAAAGTTTGCGTACGCATTGTAATGCCATTCTAAACGTAAAATGGTACTCCAAAACTACAATTGCAGTTCAAGACGCAATTCTACTTCAAAAATTAGTCTTTAGTTGGTAGTCTATAACTTTAAATATTTTTTCCTCGATATCGCCATCTTGTTTAACAACTTGATGTCACCCGTGTAAGAATTTACCGTATTACTTTTAAAAGTTGTCGTAGACATAGGTTGTGTATTTGAAGGTTTTAGTACTAGAAACATTACGTAAACTTCAAATTTAGTTTAACACAGGTATCATTGTGTGTTTAACGATCAGTGTTGTTGTGTAAACATGTGTTGTGAATGTTTTTTGCGCTATATTTAAGTAGGTCAGGTTCTAGGTTAGGTCAACTTAGGTTCTGCAGTTCTAAGGCTTTAAGCAGTACAACTAGAAAACTGGTTCCTGGTAAGCTTAACCTAAAAAAGAAACAGTAATGCTTAGACAGCTATTCTGGCAGCAATTGAAGCTGTTCCGTCAAGTATGTAAGGTTGTCGTACTTTTCAAATGTCGCAACCACCGAGTTGCGACACAATTAACATGAGTCGTCATGAATGCATTTACTATTTTAAGTCTGGATTTTACCCGGATCTGAGATTTTGAACATTATTATTATTCAATTTAGAACAATTTAGTTAAAAAAAATTCAGGCAGTCTTGAGCCTAGTTTCCGTAGAGGAATGCTTTGGTGTATAATTTTTGTGAGAAAACCAACACGCAGATGTAAAGTCAAAATAATAATTCTTGGTGCTTGTCCCATCAAATGAATATTTAATGGGATTATAATTTGGATTTAATTTTCTCAAAAACTCCCACAATTTCCTGTATAAAACGACTTTCATGATTTCAATAGGCGTCAGAGATCTTTCCAAATCTTGTTGGAGGTGTATTCCATAACTGATTTGGAATGTCGGCCTTAATTTTTGTCGCTCTAGCGTTGGTTCCTGCTGGCCTGTGCACCTTCACAGGTTCGGCTGTAAGTTATTTACCAAGTATATGTAAATCATGTAATTCAGTAAGTCGACTTTACCTTGTTCTATAGTTAATATTGTGTTGCATTAAAACTTGTTTCAAAACATAACTGCAGATCACTGTTGATGTCGGTGGCGTGTCCTACGTAGATTGTGACGTTGTTTATGCTGATGGTAGCTTCAGTTGGAATGCGTGAGTACAGAAACTATTAGAATTGTTTCTTATAAATCTCGATTCAAATTCAAGTCCCATTTGTGTTGCATAGTGATATTTAGTAAAGTAAATTTAGCATATTAATAGTACATTAGTATTACATAATTAGTGCAATAGAGGTACGTTAATAATTCAAGAAATATATAATTAATAGTACGGCTTGCGCCAACTTTTTCGTTAAGCACCTTTCTTTGCCTTTCCCGCTCAGCTGAACTAATGACACATACGTCGGCATTTGTGAAGAAAAAAAATTGCTAAACTCAATGTCAACAATAGCAAGGTTGACCTGAGCGGAGAATTTCTCCATAAAAATGCCGATGGATGTGTCATCAGTTCAGCTGAGCGGGACAGGCAAAGAAAGGTGGGTAACGAAAAAGTTGGCGCAAGCTGTACATTAGTAGTACATAATTACTGCACTAGTGGTACGTTAATTGTACAAGAAATATTTACAACTACCAAAAAAACGTCCCAGGTTAGGAAGACTTATTTCAGTTTCTTATTTTTTTAATTGCAAAGGAAAACTGCTTCGCAAGCTCCCCTTGTTCTCTTATTTTGTAAATTAAAATGTATTTTTTTCGTATTTTAAATGCCCATTTATGTAATTAAGTTGTAAGCGTAAGAAGGGAGTTTTTGTGCCACCGTAGAACAGTACGAATTACAAATAGGACAAATATGAAGGGGATTCAGTAATCATTTTTGACTATGCTAATGTATTTCTTACCATGATTTCCCCCCAGGTATTATTTCCTTGGAAATGCATTAATTAATTTTTGCATTGATCCGTCCCAGTGCGCTGAAAGCAACTGGTGCAAAACTCCTAGTTGCAAGAACCTGAGTCAATTAACTTCCATTTCTATTACGCTTCTCGGAATCGGGAAAAGGTTTCCAGTGATGCAGTCTAAGTTCACAATGGTTGTGGACGACACCGACAATTGTGACGGTTATACACAAGTTGTGCGCTGAATTCTCGTTACACTGTCAATACTGTAATTTCAGGTAGAGAGATTAGGAATTTGTAATGACAATCTAATAAAAATCTAATAAAAAAACATCTAATTACAATAATTTTAATAATATTAATAATATATTTTTTCCATGTTTTCAAAGATAACTGTAACACTCGAAGACTAGACAGTTGACTGCTTCCTATCTTAAAAAAAAACTTAAAGAAATTCGAGTCCAAAATGCAACGGGTTTTCCCCCGTTTAAAAAATAAAATTTAAAAATTTCATAAGAAATCTAGCAGTCAAAAATTTAAAAAAAAAAATGAAGTGGTGTCGGCTTTGCACAAAAGTATTGTCTAATATGATTATTAAGTAGCGTACTAACTACTTTATGGGAATGTTCTGTCCGTCCGTCTGGTTGCGCGATAATGGATTAACTTTTTTTCAATTCTTCTTTCAGCTATGTGTAGTAGGGGTCAAGGGTGATGCCAAGTTTGAAGATGGCCAAATGGGTCATACCCTTCACCCTCATTTTGGCGACCCCCTAAATGACCCCTAAATCCGAAATTTCGGATTTATCGGATGTTTGCTAGTTTTGCATGAAATGAAAAGTTATGACGTTTTGAAGGACCAAAGCGACTTCACACCCTTTCCCCTTATTGAGATGACCCCATAAAAGCCTCCACAACCAAAAAATCGGTTTTTACGGGTTTTTGCCAGTTTTCATAAATAGAAAATTTATAATTGTTTCAGCGACATAGGTGACACCCGACCCTACAACCATTTTAGTATGACCTTGTAACTGGCCCCAAACCAAAAATTTGGTTGTGCTGGTGTTGCAAGTATTTTGGTATCAGTACAATACGCTACTTAGGTTACGTGCGTTTGCAACGGTTTATTGAAAAATAAAGGGAGAGATTTTGCCTAACAGCGTGTAGGGTCATAAGGAATAAGGTCACTTCTATTGTGAAAAAGAAAACGATGACGTAGAAAGCAATTAGTGCATAATGCAAGCCAGTAAAGTCTCCAACTAGTTGAGAATATATCTGCCTTATACATCCACGCAGTAATTACATTAGTAGTTCAAAGTTTGAATTTATGGCACGAGGACTAAATAAGAATTTGAATCAAGGATTCAACTTACACTTTCCAGGCTGTGTTTGCTTTAAAAATGCAACGGTTTCAGCTTAGTAAATACCTACGTAATTTTAGTGTTGAATAAATGCGAAAAAGTATTTATTAGATGTAAAACTTTCATGGGATTAATTGTGTTGGATTCGCGTTGCTTTGGAAACGGCTAATAAGCATTTCTCTTACAAATCAGTTTGTACAATGTGCTTATACATAATGGGAACATTAACAATTCCCGTATACGCCGAGCCAATAATTTGGTGTTTCAATTGTGGCTTCTGGTTAAACTGCCTTCCATTTCATTTTAGTCAAGATAACTCTTGTGTTTATAGCAACAAATCTGACTACAAGTTCAAAAGAAAATACACGTATTATACGTATTTTGTATATTGTCATTGTCTTCGGCATATTTTATCCAGTCTCTTTATGCTATGGAATTTATTATTTTACCAAGATTTAAATTCCGTTGACGTTATAATCTCAGTTTTTGTGTATTGCATTATTTTCAGTTCTGTTGTAGTTCATTTTACATTTCTCAATTCAGATGGACTAGCCGAGTTTGTAATTAACGAAATACTGGTCCGAGCAAACGCAAAGGGTAAAAAACGTGCAAATTTTAAGTGAATATTAAATATTAAATGAAACTATGAAACTAATATTTAAATGAAATTAAAAAATCAATTAAAGCTAAACCAGTTAAAGAATCAATTTACAATTTATTTTATATTCATTTTACAGGTTTGCTTGAAGTTTCTACAGATCCAACCCTTGACAAACTTTGGATAAATGCACTTCGATATATGTTTCTCGCTGCAGTAGCGTCTGTAGCATTTTGCTACCCGGAATCTATGGTTGAATTTTACTATGACGTACCTTTAATTAGATTTCTTAAAATTGGTTCGCCTGTGTTTTACATTCCACTTGTAGTAACTATTGTAACGGGATTTGTTTTTGACTGGGTTGTAGTACTTACTTTTATATTTTGTATTTATCTTTTTATTGACACAATCGACTTTTTTATTCAAGAGTGTCGAAAACACAAGTAAGATATATAGCTATTAAACACAATTCGTTTAGGGACTAGCAAAAACCTTTTTGTTTTGGATTTTGAGTCATCTAAATTGGAGTAAATGGTCAAATATTGAAGTGCAAGCTTGTACGTGTACTTAATATTTCCAAAAAAAGAGAGTTTAGGCATATTGCATGTGGAGCAGAGCGAGGAGTAAGCGTCAGGTGGGATGGATTTTTTGTGCAACCATTACGCATACATAGGGAATTAGAGGAAATTACAGCTGTGGTACAATTGCGTAGAAATGATTCTATCATTTGTTTTTTTTTGTGTAATTTTCCGTATTGCCTTATTGCAAGTTTTGTAATGTAAAATCGATGCGTTCCCATGATCCACCGTTCAAAACTTTTTCAGTGAAGTGAATGCAAGAAGAAGTAGAACGTATGTTGTGGCTTATATTTTAATAATCAGGAAACTCCGTCTAAGGACAGACGTTTAATAATTTTTTAGGCTTCCTATTATTGTATATCAGTGTATTTTGAATGCCCGTCCATGTACCTGTTCTAGTAGTTTCAAAAGTAAAGTAAAGTAAAGTTTATCCAATATTTTTGCGCACAAAACAATGCACTGCCGTAAAATTCACGTTGATTTCTATTACGAACTCTTTTCAGTTATGAATCATTATTTCATGGACTAGACGAAAAAATGCTATCAACATTTCTCTTTTATCGTGCAACGCAAGTCTTACATGCCGCTACAACAACGCTTATCGAGTCAAGTACACCTATCTTGATAACTTGTGCTGAGTTTATGGTCATAATTGCCGGATTTTCAACATTTCGCCTTCATTCGACCCTTAATTTGCTTATATTATTGGCTTTAGCGTCGGTGGGAATATTTGCTTTGGTGGCGCTCGCTGTAGGAGTCCACATTTCAGGAAAACTGTATGTAGCAACAATAGAATTTACAAAGTTGTTCAGCAGAACAACTTCTGGGACTCAAAAGAAAAATTTTTCATCTTGTCGTCCATTGTATATTGAAGTTGGTCATACTTATATCCTTCGAAACACTACATTTCCATGCATTATGAAAGATGTAGTACTCAGCAATATCATAAACCTTTTAGTAATTTCACGCCACTAAATCCTAAGGTGTTTAAAATTTGAATTGCACAGTTATCAAGTTTTGATTCAGAACAATGACCCAATTTTACCGATATTATCTGAAACTTTTAAAACTATGTGTTTCTTTGTTGTACGAGTGTAGAAATTTATTGTTTATGGAGGCTTGGGATGTAAGTTTAGTATTACAAGTTTTTTCTCTCTAACGTGTGTGCTTATATGTTTAAGCATTCTGACATATGAATGATACATTAAAAACTGTGTAAAAACGAAAGTAGAAGTGTCATTGAAAGAAAACATATTTACCGATTTAGGATGTTAATATCTTATTCTTTGACTGTTTAAATTCAAAATATTAAGAAGCAATAAATTACACTATTATAGCGATAATACTACACTTTGCGTGTTGTGAAAAGAGTTTTTTTACAACACTTAAAAGGTATCGAATCTTTTGTCATGAAAGCACATATGTATAGAAAATCAAGCCTTGCATAATTTAGACTTAGACTTGCATTAATTTAGCGCTAGTGCAATTGAAGCCCACGAGACAAACATAAAATAAATTACAAACTACGCCAGGTAAACATAAAAAACGTTTACCTTGATTTCCTGTATGAGATAAGGCCTTAAGGCTGCAGATTAACATAACATAATTATAACATAATTATCATATACATAAAAGAACACTGTCATTCTGTGCCCTACCTGAAAAGGGTTCTTTTAAAAAAAGGTCTTTCTACCTGAATCGAAATGTTTGTGCCCTACCTGAAAAAGGAGTTCTTTTTTTTAAAATGGTTCTAGCCTCAAAATCACAATTCAAGGTCAAATCATACTTTTGCATGAAACAAAAAGTTATGATGGTCCCGATGACCTCAGAGCCCTTTTCACCTATAAATGACCCTTTGACATCAAAATGACTTTTCAAGTTCAGACCTTTGATCTAAATTAGTCGATTTAGGTTAGTGCGCAATCACATTTAACGTAACTTTGTTGATGCGTTTGGATGCATCATGTGAGTTTGCTTGGTTTATATAATTTGTCTGTCTCGGGATCCAAATACGACTAGCCGCACGCCTTTGCCGCGAAGCGACAACTGAGGCAAGTGCTTTACTAGCCAAAACACATCCGTCCTAGGACAGGGGGGATTTTTTTTAATTTAAAGAAGGTGTTCCTCTCTAGCCTTGAGTAGAGTGCATTTAAATTTTTGTAAGACCAAGCAGAATAAAAGCTCTTCTTGAAGATCCTTCCTCGTCGAATTCTCGAATTCAGCTGAAGCGAAAAGGGCTCTGAGAACTCGCACAAGTGTGCTACCGTAAAACTCCTACTGATGAGAAAAAAATTAAGTAGAGAACTCACTGAATGAAGCAAGTACATATGAATAAAAAATACAAATACAGTGTATCTGGCGATGCAACTTTGTTCGATTTTTAAAAATATGAAACTTCAAGTCTATATCTTGGAAAACGTAAGTAGACCAGGCATTCTTGAGCATAATTGACATCTTAGCTTGTCCGAGCTGTGAGTTTTTTTAACACAAAAGAAGTCCGCTAAGCTAAACGCATAATTTGGACAACATTTTACTTTTCCCTTGGACAAGATTTTGCTTTTTAATTGTTTCGCAAATACACTCAAAACTAATTTGTGTGGTGCTCTACCACGAGGTTTTTTCATGCACACAAGATTATTTGATATATCACAGGTGACTTTGTCACTGAAATGTAGTTATACATGCCACGCTGATATCATGGAATTGAAAGTTTAGTTTAAAACCGGTTTCTTTGCTAGGTTTGTGATCAGTGTTCAGGTTAGGTTTAGGTTAGGTACACTACACCTACACTACACTCCATAGTAAATAAACTTGAAACCAAATCAAACCGAACGTTTCCGGTTTGAAGCCGTGCAACCACAAAAGTAATTCAGAGTGAATCATTAACATAAGCACCAGAGTTCATAAAATACATTTAAATACATACGTTAAAATACATTAAATATTTGCAACTTGGGAATATATTATCCCTTTTTTGATGACAATAAGGGTGACAGAAAAACTAAGGTAACGGAGAAACGGTGGTGAAGGAGAACACCCCGAACTGTTGTCATGATATTTCTAAACAATTTTTAATAATTTGAATCTATATGAGGGGAAAATGAAACTTATCCGCAAAATTCAAAGCTAAGATTTAAATACTTTCAACATTCTATAGTGATTCTGTTTGGTAACTATTTTTAACATTTCGATGTAACATTTGGTTTTATCGAGTAAGATCACCGTAACGTGAGCTGACTAGCGTAGGAAAGGCATGGTCACCCTACATTGTCCAGTGTCCATGAGTGTCTCCGCTCGGCCCAACTTGTTGACGTCGGCAATGTCGGCCGATCGAGTACTGTTGATCGTGGCCGAGCATGGAACAGCCATTTGACAGAAAAAAGTCATTGAAACGATTTTGAGGCAGATGAGCATGCTCAGAATGGTCAGTTACGTATAGACGCCGGAGAGGCGCGATGAGTCACCGCAGCAGTCTAACGTGAAGCTACCCGGAATTGAGTTGACTGCAGAACTCCTCGTGGAGAAATTCGCGTCAATTCAATTACAAATTTGACCTTACTCTAACTGATGATCTTACAAAGTGAAGGGAGATAAATAGGTTCTAGTTCTAGCAGTCGTGGAATGAGGAAGCCTACGTATTTTTGAGCAATAATGTTATTGTTTTTTTTTATTTGCGTCAAAAAATAATTCCTGAAATTTTATAAAGACGCCTTCATGGTTTTCTCTTTTGGCTGGTCCTCACTGTATATTAACTTTCAAAAAAAGGCTGGTTATTGTATATTCCAGCAACGTGGATGGTAAACATGTAAGAAGGCATAGGATGGTAGGGGATCATCTGAACGGCAGGGTATTTACTGGACTCCGATGCTCGATGCTCAACTTAGCGTGAATGATCTTTGTGTCACTAACCTGATGCAGAGCCCTTATGCGAGCCCTCCTATGCGCTGATAACCTCAAACTAATGCAATGAGCCCCAAATAAAAGTCAAAACGCTGATCGCTGAAGTAGTGTTTTTTTTTAATCAAGAGATCAATAGAACGACTGATATACTGTAAAGTATAACTTAGCCTAGGGTTGAGCGAGTCTACATAACTGGGCACATTCGCTACAAGGAGCTAATTAGCATAAATGTTGTCATCAACCGGGCACAGCAGACTATCCGTAACATTACGGGCATAGTCCACAAAGGGGGACACCAACCTGGCGGTTATCATTTAGTTATTTAACAAGATCTTGATTATTATGTTATATTAAGTTATTCACGAAGGCAAGTCAAATTAACAAAATAGATTATTTTGTCTTACGCTCCAGCTAAAACAATATTCATGA
>JAQFYP010003063.1:0-11542 GCA_034694865.1 Bilobella braunerae | reverse complement strand
GGAGGCTCCTCGGGGAACAGTAACACTTGAGTGGGCAACTCTAACCGGAAATTGGATTATTCAAAATGCATGAACGCTGAATTCTTAAATTAGGACCTTCTGCTCGAGTCACAATTGCCTCGCTGGAGAATCGCTGGAAGCGCAAATTGCCTAAGCTGGAGAATCGCTGGAATCGCAATTGCCTTCCCGGAGAAGTCTGAAAAGGTTATTTCCGTAGCATAGCCTTACCTGATAGGCTCGAAGGGCCATGTGGGCCCTTTTGCTCCACACTGTCAACTTCTCCTTGTCCACGGCCATCATCTCATGAAAATTCGTTATGAGCCCTTGAACGTAGTGGAAGGTAACAATGGACACCGTTTCGCTGAAACAAGACAAGAACCACAACCAATCAGGAAAGAGACAAGGAACCAATCAGGAGGCTTCTTTGCCACTTTTTGCCCAATCGTGCGGAGAAAGTGCCGACTTTCTCTCCAGCCAAAACCGATTCTTCTCCGGGGTCTTTTGGGAGGCATAACGGAGGCAGTATGTTGCGCCGCTATTTACCGCTTCTCCGCCACCGCCATCGAGCCACCGTTCTCATTTTTATTAGAACAGTAGAGTTACGCGCCGCTCTCTCTTTTTTCTCGACTCTTTTCTCTCTGGTGGGAGTAATAAATTATTTTGCTAAATTACCTGACACGAGCCACTGTGAACTCTGAGTCGGCGTATCGATTGAATTCCATGAAAAATCTCATTGCGCCCAGATAGTAAATCTCATCATTCTCTTGGCCCCGATCCCGCGTGAGGCGGTCCTGAGACAACACAAAATTATTTTTCAGAGAAATCGCTGCAGCGCCTCTCGAGAGCCGCTGATTTCGTCGGTTTTGACGCTGATTGACCTCAATTACGCTGATACCTTAACGGCTCGCATGAGGTTGTTGTAGGATCCATTGAGAAACTCCGTACAAAATTCCTTGAGGAGGAGGCGCATGCTCAGGGTTGACCGCCGCGTCACATTCTTCTCAACAATCTGAACGCGATTCGACGGTGTTTTCTTCATTTTCTGAAATTGAGAATACTCGGTTTTCAGTCATCAGTTGAAAAAACACGGTTTTGGTTAATCATCAAAATTACATTATGCCAAGCTGGAAGCGCACTTTTGAGTTTAGGGCTCCGAGTGCCCTAATTAAAGCAAAGTGCCCTAAAGAGTTTTTAATTAAAGCGTCGCTTTTAAAACTTACTTTATGAGAATCCAAACTCAAATCAGCCAAAGACGTTGCCGGTTTGTGACAAATTTGATCATTTCCACTCGCTGCCTTCAAGCCACGCACGACGTACGTCCCTCCAAAATTTCTAAATTTGTTAAAAAAAACCGATTGAAATTGCCATATTCGAAAATTTAAAAAAAAAAAAAAAAATCCCCTGTTTTGACCGGGCTTGTTTGCCTTATTTTTATAAAATTTGGGTTTGGAAAAAAAAATTAAGATTTTTTTTTGTTTAGAAAATTTTTGAAAATATTTTCAACTCAAATTAAAGCCTGACCTCGTCGTAGTTTGTCTCATCATTTTCCTCGCAATTTCCGCTTTCATTGTTGCTGCCAACTGCCGAGCATCCGCCTTCAAATCTTCGGCAGATTGCACCAGCTTCGTTTTCGCCAATTGCTCACCCGACTGATCTCGAAAAATAAGCGTCAACGTCTAATTTCAAATTCGGAAAAAAAGAAAGCAGGAGAAAATTACTTTCACCATTTTCCAATTCCCCTTGTGTTAGAAAAGCTGTAGCTTTCCCCGTCCAAAGGACTTTCTCCACAAGGCTTTCTTTTGCTAAAAAACACCCTTGTGCTCTCCTTATTTTGCATACCTCGACAAGATGCATGGAGAATTCTCGCGTTGAGTCTGAGGAGGCAATGAAGAGGAGTAAATCCAAAACACCTGCTTTCTGCAGCACCCACACAATCTGCACAGAACCACACAAATTCAATCCCCAGCTCTATTCTCATCCTTTTTTGTCAAATTTTCTCCTTTTTCGAAAAAACGAAAAAAGACGTTTCCAACCTGGTCATGCACATTTGCATCATCGTCATTCCGCATCTCTTCTGCCGGATCCGCCGGCACGTGCAGCACGTTTCGAATCAGCATCAAAATCCTCTCCACCGTCATCTTCTGCACTTCCAAGATCAGTTCCATGTTCTAAACAAAAACATATAAACATTAAACAAAAAAAAAACATTGTTCAAAAAAGAAAAATTTTGTCTCAGATTGCAAAAATGTCAAAAATGAAAAAAAAAACATCTGATTTTTTTTACAATCTACAGAACAATTTTATGTTTCACACAGAAAGAGAAAGTCAGAGAAAGTAAATATTTATGATCTAAATAAATCCTGAATAAAGCAGACTAAAAATTTTAAAATAAGCTTTCTTAAATACGAAATTAAATTTTGATTTAATGAAAATTACAGTTTTAAAATTCATAAACATTTTTTACAGAATGCGACTCATTTTCACGGAACTTTCTCTTTTCACGCTCTTTAACAACTTTCTCTTTAAAACATAAAGTTTTGTTTTTAACCATCTTGACATGTGCCTCATAATCAGATTGATTGATTGACATAAGAAACGCTCTAAACTCACTTCAATGAGTTTTGACAGCTTTTCAGCGACAACGGTCCAGAAGGCCTCGTCAGCGAAGGCAGCCTTGTAGGCCTGGAGGTGACGAGTCATGGCCATGACATGGTTCTGGGCCACCTTGTCCTTGGGCACTCCTTGTTCGTAGAGGAGTAACGGCGGGATCGTCAAGTTGACCATCAACCTAGAAGACGAGGAAGGACAAGTTTAGACGAAGAAGGACAAGCTTAGACGAGGAAGGACAAGTTTAGGCGAAGGACAAGCTTAGACGAGGAAGGACAGAGTTTATACGAAGAAGGCTTTGTGTGAGGGCGGCAGAGGGGCCTTGGCAGGCCTTGGTAAGGCCATTAAGGCTCTGGAGAAAGCGGTGAAAGTGATCTCTGGCCCATTGTAGTCGGCGGGAGAAGGCTCTGGCCCAAGGTCATAAATTCCGGTTCATAGCGCCGTCATAGGAGAGAAAGTTTTATGACTCTACTTACACTCCGATTAACGTCATGCAAAGTCCCCTCTTCCCTCAATTGAAAGCAACCGACTGAAAAGCACTTTCTCTCCTCATCTTCCAACATTATACTCAATGCCTTGTCCAAAAGAATTTCTCCCAAATAAATGCTCCCTTCCAGTCGCATCAGCCCCCAAAAGCCACAAATGCATAAAAACTTTGATCGCAGCGCTAAAATCGCTTTTCTTTTTCATTTTTAGCCAGAGCCAGGGCTGAAAAAGAGCTAAAAAGGGCTTATTTTTAAGGCGATTTTGAAGGAAAGGTGAAAGTTGGCCCTGGAACTCAACCAGTTCACTTTTCGAACGCAAGGCTCGAAAACTGCGATCTAGTTGATACGGTTGAAGTAACTATGTTTTGAACCTTTGTAAATGGATTTCAATTATCTAGCTCCGGGTGAAGTAACTACGTTTTTGACGCATGCGAATGTTATCTTTTGTTCCATTTCACCTTCTGCTAATTGGATAAGTTTTGGTAATTGAATCTTGCTTTAGGTGTTTGTTTTGCTTTGCTTTTGTTGTTTTGAAATAGAATCGTTTTCGCTACCTTAAGACGGCTTCTGCCAAGTCCTCTGAGCAGTCCGCTCCCTTGTAGATCTGCATCAAATCCCTTTGAACAATCTGCGTCTCTCCCAGGAGGCGACGCACGGCATGATCCCCATTGTCTCGCCTCAAGTACAGGATCAAGTCCTTGGCACTACCTGCAGCACAAATTAACAAATTAATTAGTCCACTAATCACTCCAGTGACAAGGAGTAACACAACAATTAAGGGATTTGGATGGATGGAAGAGAAAGGCAACGGAAACGCTTTGAACTCACGAGTGGGTGAAGTAACTATTTCTTTTTTTTAGCATTGCTTAAATCTGAGCGTCAGCTTTACATAAATTACTTCACCCTAAGATTTAGCCTTACTCAAGCACTGAGGGTCCTTCAAGTACTCTGTCCCACTCGTCACCCCTAGCGTGTCACAGATGGCCAGGATGTCAGCAGTGATCCTGTCATGGTTCTGATTCCAATCCATCCTTCACCTTCCACCAAACCCTTAATCTAAATTAATTAAATTAGACTAATTAATTGATGACGAATTCATACTTTTTTAAACGTAATTAGGTTTTTTAATGTTTAATTTAAGATTAAAGACTTCAATTATGTCTTTGGGGTGGTGTATTCTGTACCTGACTGACAGTGCAATATAGCAAATGACAGTTGACTTTCGAAGGCACAATCCAATTACCCAATCGCTACACTAATTAACCTGTGATTAAGTCAATTGTAATTAGTTAATTGCAATTACTTAATTAAGGTCTAAACACTAAACAAAGGTAAACAGTACCGGGCTGGCGGGATGTCAACAGGTGACTTTGGTAAGTGTAAGGGATACTACACGTGTCCTAATTATCCATATGCGTAAATGGGCAAAATCGTCCGCTATCGAATGCGGACTAACTAAATTAGACTCATTTTTACCAACGATTTACACAAAGTTTTAGTAATTGACGTTTAAATAAGCCAGATTCATTTAAGTGAGGAAATTAAACCTCCACTACAAAGCACATCTCGCATTCAGTTAAAATTAATTAATGATTAAAAAGTGAAATTAATATGAAAGTTAATTATTCTAAATTAATTACTATTGAAAATAAATGCGTTAAATTTACAACAAGTACGAAAACGTTTTGATCCAAATGCTAACACACATTTCCTTGTTTTGATTAATTTTTCAATTGTTTTTTTTTTTCAAATCACTTGTGACACACTTCGGCAAAATAAAGTTTTGAAAGGCTCTGTACGAGAGCTTTATGAAAGCATTCGTTCATAAACTTCTTAAAAAGTACAAAGCACTTTCTCCTTGGAGAAAGTTATGAAAAGTTAAGAGAAATCAGCCAAGAACAGCAGCCACTTGGCACGTCCTTCCACAAATGCACCACACGTTGCTCCCATTTCCATCCAAATAAGAGAAAGCCATCTTCATGTACAGAGACTTTCTTCAAGACCTAACAAACCGGAAATGAAATTACATAAATTAGAAATCAGTCAAATTTTTAAAAGTTAAATCAGTTTTACTTTCTTTGGTGACAAAAATTCAGTTAAGCACTTTCACTTCCCGTTTTCAGCTTTCACTTTAATCACTCTGTAGTTCCCCCCTCCACCACCCCACCCTCATCTTTCTCCTTCATAACAAAACTTTGTTGACTTTCTCTTTTTAGCTTTCTCCCCACCCTCGGAGGAGGGAAAGCGGAGGAGATAATCAGGCGTAAAGAGAGGGAGCTATTTTGTTTATGTTGGCTCAAATCCCAGCAGCAGAGACAGGGCAACTCTCACCCCGCCCCCACCGCCCACTTCACAATGAAGATGTTGTGAGAGAAAACAAAAGAGAAAGTAATATTGCCACAAAAGAAACAAAGTCCCCTTTCGTCTACAAGGACAATAAAATTCTTATTGAGAACTTCCGGGTGATGGGCCCTTGGAAATTGAGCCTTAAGGTGTGGGAAAATAGGAGCCTTTTTATGGCTAATAAAAACTTTTGGATGAAAAGGAGCCGCTTTCTCCTGCTTTCTCCAACTCCGCTTTCTCTCATC
This sequence comes from Bilobella braunerae, assembly GCA_034694865.1. NCBI lineage: Eukaryota > Metazoa > Arthropoda > Collembola > Poduromorpha > Neanuridae > Bilobella > Bilobella braunerae. The sequence continues at coordinate 5,862 of JAQFYP010003063.1, read as the reverse complement.
TCTCATCTCTCACACAGAAGGGTCTCCTAAGTGTCAATTTCTGAAAGCGTAGCCTCTGTGCATCCCTCAACCTCCCTTCCAGCCCTCAATAATACTTTCTCCAGCTAACATCAATTCATTTCTCATATGTTGCAAACTGTACTGAGGAGGCTAAACCTAACGCCCAAACCTAAACCTTAAAAAGCCTAAACCTAAAAAACGCTAAACCTAAAGGGCATTAAGGCCCCAGAACCATATGACGCCTTTCGGAGGGAGCATTACCGTCATCCACGCTTTTCATCTTGAGATGCAAACCGGCCCATTTCATTATATTAAGCATTCAAGGCATTAGTCAAGGCTCGATCATTCAAGTCGATTTAGAAATAGAGATTCGGAAAAACTTATGATCATTTCTGGTTATTATGAAATGATCTTTTAAAAAATTCGATCATTTTCAGAACCGTCAAATCAGTATCCATGACAACGCGTTCTAGCAGTCATGGTTACGGAAGCCCCAAACGGAGACAATTAGCGAAAATGAGAGGAAGAAGAAGGTAAACACGGTGTAGGAAGGCCCAGGAGCGATTTTCTAAGAAACGAATCTCAGTATCCCACTTTAGGGCCCTTTCTTTAGCAAATTATAGTAGTTCTAAAAGGTCTACCAATTTGTAGCCCTTAACAACTGATAAGGCTGAAAACCTAAATTAAACCTAACCTAAACCTGAAGGTTTCATGTTTTCCTTTATGCACAAAAATGGGATAATTTTCCTTCCTTTACTTCTCCTCTTACTTTTTTTTTTGTATTACTACACTTTTTCAAAACCCAAAACCTAAAAAATGACAACTTCTTGTTTCATAATTTTTCATTCAAGCCTAAAAAAAAACTTCTGAATAACAAATGAAGGCAATTAGGTAACGTTATAGAAAAAAAAAGTTGCATAAAAACTATAAATGAACCTAAAGATGGTTACTGAATTGTAAAGCATTGGCTCAGTAGAAAGAAGTAAAACTTGATTTTGGAACAGAAGGCTTTGGAGAAAGTTGTACAGGGCCTTTCTTAACGTCCCGCACAAGATAGAGAATGTAAACATGGGTCGCTAAGAAAATGCGACGAAGCCAAACTTCAAATAAAATTCACTCCTGCTATGCTGCCGTTCTGCTAACTTTAAATTTTTGAATAAAACAATTTCCCATTCCAAATTGTCCAAACCGGAGAATTGTACATATAAATCAGAGAGTGGGAAGTAGTGAAAGTCAATCACTAGCAAATGACCACGCGGTATCAAAAAAGTAACCCTTTGGTTAAGAGGTTCAAGATTTTAATTACTCTCCATCAAAATTTATTTACTCGCGTTTTGTCCTTCTTTATGAAATGCTGTGTAGCTTTAAGTAAACTGATGCATGTCTCGTATTTCACTCCTCTTAAAACTTAACACAAAACACCACAAAGTTCCTTTTTTGATCTAAATTTTCATAAATTCGAATTTGAAGCGAAAACTTAACGTTACATTGAACAAAATCTACTACAGAAAAATGAAAAAAAAATCATTACCGGTGTCTATGTACATCAATTTTGTTTCATGACCACATTTACTTTCCCTTGACTTTTTCTTTTTGTAAGATCATCTACAGAAAGAAACATGCTGTACATGCTTTATTTCAAAAAAATTTAAAAAAATTTTTTAAACAAAAAAAGCTACAAATTCGTACGCCTCGCTCCGTTTTTTGAGGGGATGGGAGGAATGGCGTATTAGTAAAATGTAGAGAGTTGATTTAGAATTCTTAATCTGTAAATTATGGAATGAATTATGAGTCTGTTGGGAAGGAGGGATTTTGGAAGGAAGTCATGTTGAAGTAATGAAGTAATTTGAATGCTCCGCACCACCAGCTCTCTTCACATGGAAATGATTTACTCCTCTCTAATTAAAATGCAACCTCCCAATGCACGAGCTGTAAAATGTGGGATTTAGTGTGTGAGATCATGGGGAAAGCTCACAAAAATTATGATTTGGAAGAACAAAAGAAAAACTTTTTATTTTCTCCACTTTCCCTCTTTTTCTCTCCTCGGAAAGCAGCTGCTCTTCAATTTTACTTCCCGGCACTTTTTTATGACGATTTCTTTTGTAACGCAATCAAGAAAGTTTTATTACCACGTTTCAAATGAAATTTAAGCAAATTTTTAAATAAATTAAACACCTCTTTCTTAATTACAATTTTAACATATGTGTTTGAGTAATAATTTAAAATAAAAAAAATAGTTTTTTTTCAGAAAATGATTCTTATTGAATTAATTTAGAAGAAAAACGATGGCGCGAGGAGGATTTCAATTTCAAAAAGAGAAAGTTAGGTTTCGAGTGCAAATTCTAGAGCCCTGGAAAATATTGGATAGAAATGCGGGTGGCGTTCGTTTTATTAAAAAGTAATTTGAAGGCATTTTGCATGTTGGAGAAAGTTGGGAGGTGTGAGGAATTGAATCATAAATTCTATTTTTGAGCCCCTTTCCCTCCATGCCTAATTTCCTCCGCCACTTTGCATCTCTCACTTTCACTCTACCTGTAGCCTAGGCTCCGCCTAACCTAAAATAACCCAAAACCTAAATTCTCACAAACTTCCCATTTCCTCAACCTAATTTTCCATCAACGAAACCCAAATTTACTTCCAGCATCCACCATCCTCCATCCAGCATCCCGCTCCTCCCAAAACCAAATCTAGTCCCAAAGGCACTTTCCAGCAGGTCCAGGCATTCCAGCAAATTAACTTCCGCATTTTCAAACTCCATTGCCCTTTATTAGCCCCTACTCACAAAGGGCCCCCGCAACTCCACAAGCATTTCCCTAAAAATCCAATGTTGTTCTTGCAAATACTTCTTCTAAACAAGCTAAAAAAAATGCCCAAAATCTGGTTTAATTCCAAGCTAGCGTTTTAGGTTTTAAACCTTTTTCTTTTAGTTTTTATACGTTAAAGTTTTTTTTTTTTAGTTTTTCTGGATAGCAGAGAAAACTTTCGAAATAAACAACTTAACTTACATATTTTCTAGTTTTCATAGTTTTCCTAAATTTTGCTTAAATTGGATTTTGTAAATAACCGAGTTTACCAACGAATTTACGAATAGGTTTTTTATGCAAATTTCTTCGAACTATTGAATTGAGGTTATTGAAGTAAGCAAGACGAAGAATGCTTTAGAGAATTGATTTTGAAAAAAAAAATTCCTCGATGCCATTGACAAATTTTATAAAATCGTCATACGAGGAATTGTAGTAAATTTAGGTAACAAGTACGTCGTAGTCTTTCTTTTAAAAAATTTGTGGTAATGAAAGTCTACAAGGAAGATGAGGAATTGTTGGAGAAAGTTGACTTTGAATAATTCTATTTTATTTTCATCGGCACTGTCTCCTATTTTACGAAATGCTAATGCACGGGAAGCGGTGAAACAAAAGGTGGAAATTGAAATGCAGAAGGGAGCTGTCTCGTCGTCGTTGTAGAGTTGTGCGCGGAGAAAGTGGAAGTGAGTGAAAGTAGAGAAAGTGTGTTCAAAGTGTTTCAACGACATTTCCCCACCAACCCTCATATTTTGAAAAAGGGACTTTGAAATCAAGTGGGAACAAAAGGACCCACTTCCCACCCAGAACACGTCCCACTTGACTTCTCTCGACTTAAATTAAATTGTGTCTGTCCCACTCAAATTACCCATATTCAAAAAACTTTCACTTCTCCAAGTCCACTGCGCCACTGGAGACTCAACTCCACTTTTTGAACAGTTATTTTGAAAATGTTTGAACAGGCTTCAGCACAGTAAAATGCTTTAAGCAGCTTCGAGACAAACATTTTGAATCTGTTTGAACAGGCTTCAGAACAATATTTTGAAACTGTTTGAAATTTCAAAGTCTAAATCTTTGTGATACTTAATTAGTGCGGCCTTGGGGCTTATCGAGGGAAAGCAGGAGGGAATTATGTGGTGACATTGTAAATTAAATTAGAAAGTGGCGGAAGGTAGCGCAGGACTCGTCCTTCGTCGAATTAATGAAGCCTCACTCAACATCGCTTCCACAAACAAAGGGATGATGACTGGAATCTGGGAATGCTGGAGAACGCTGGAAATCCTGGAATCCAGATCAAAACCTAAATTAATCCCTTTCAAAACGTCAGGGCCCTTGACATCTGACACCTAAGCTTTCCCAGCACAAAGTCAGCGACAGGCCACCGCAAATGCCCTCAACAATTATTAGGCAAAATAATGATTCTAAGAAAAAGTTGTTATTCTAAAATTGTAGCAAACTGGGATTTCAAAAGTGAAAGTTGTCTTCAAAATTTGTCAGGGAAATAAAAAGTTGCCCTCCAATTGAAATGTTGTTCTTGACATCTCAAAAGTGAAAGTCATGAAAAATTGTCTCGCTGTTTTTGGAAGTAAAAATTTGCCCTCAAAATAAGTTGACCTCAAAATCCAAAGTTGTACGCAAAATGAGTTGCTCTTAAAATTGAAAGTTTTCCTCCGAATTATAATTCAAAGTTGCATTCAAAACAAGTGCACTTTTTCAAAGTACACGTTCTCAAAAAATTTCATGAATATTGAAAAATGTCTTGGAAAGTAAAATTTGTCATCAAAATTGAAAGTTGCCCGCAAAGTTTAGTTGTCCTCAAAATTGAAAGTTACCCACAAAATTTAGTTGTCCTCAAAATTGAAAGTTGCCCGCAAAATAAGCTGTCCAAATAAAACTTTAAATTTGACTTAAACAAAGTAAACTTTCAAACATAATAGAATGCCCATATAACCTAATACTTTAATTATAGGGTAAATTATTTTTTATTTTCCCTGACCGGCGCTCAAATTCCCGAAGACTCAAAAATGAGGAAAATTAATTAAAAAAAAATCCATAAAATTCCTAATGCGCTTCGCACTTTTAGCAGTAGTGCATTGATAAATCTGGGCTTAAATAATTAGTGTAGCATTTGAGAACAGTACTTATAAATTAAGGTAAATTAAATATTAAAATTAATTACTTAGGTATAGAATAGGATTTTAATAAATGAGTTTTTAAACTGGATTTTAGATTGGTTCGAGAAAGGCTATAATGATCTTCTGGAAAATGGGGAATTGGCCCTGTCAATTTCTGCGGAATGAAAAATCACTTTCTCCTTGTGCTTTCTCCATGTTACAAAGTTCTATTGTAAAGCATCCTCCTCCCCACTTTGAGTCATGTCTCAATTTCGTAAGATTTCGTTTAAAAGTCCTCCTCATCCCTCTCTCTTAGGCACAACGTGATTTTGACATTTGTAATTTAATCCATATTCTACTTTCTCCTTCATCTTTCAAATGACTTTCTCCTCCCCCAAGACTCATATTTGTCAATTTCCCGTTGTAAGAGCCGCTCAATCTCCCCTCCTTCATATTACGCTGTCAAATTCACTGTCCACATCACATGCCCACCAACAGCCCTCCTGATAAGCAGCAAAACGTCTTGTTCTGAACGAGCGACTTGTTCTAAACAAGCATCTTGTTCTGAACAAGGCCTCTCCGCTTCCGCTGCAACATGCATTGTCGTCCTGGTGGAAGTGAAAAGAAGCGGAAGTGAGCCTCCTTGCCCCTTCCAGCGTCTTCCAGCTCCTTCCAGCATCTTCCGGGTCCTTCCAGCCCCACTTGCCCCTCCGTGGCCAAGGCACTCAACGCTTCCGGACACTTTCTAAAAGGTTTCACTTTTCAACTTTCACCCTCACTCACTCTCCTTCATTCAGCCAGCTTCTACAGAGCGCTTCATTGCATCCTCAGATCTGGAAGCGCTTATTTGTTGAAACATTTTTTTAAACAAGCAAAATGAACCTTTGTAGAGACATTTTTTAAAACAAGTAATTCGATTCGTTGTGAAATCATTTTTGAAAACACAAACC
>JAQFYP010003062.1:0-11544 GCA_034694865.1 Bilobella braunerae | reverse complement strand
CTCAAGGCTTCTTACCAACCCCACGATTGACAGCCACCGCCTCCCCACCATGACCGGAACCCACAGTACCCACACATCTTGACGAACCCTTAGTGGAAATGTCAAAGAACAAAAAAAATATCATTACGAAGCCAAAACAAGCCCGTCTGAGGACAGGGGGACCTAGAAGACACCAGGTTAGCCAAAAGTCAAAGTCCTTTACTAACAAAAACATTCTATGGCCCGTTTCAAAAGTAGCTTTCCAATCAAATATTTTTTTTTTCTGATCAACTGTACCTTGCGTTTCACGAAAAACCAGACACTCAAATACATACAACTTATTTATTTCATTGAACTTATGAGGCCATTTTTGTAGCATAAGCTGAAAAGTTTTTCCAATTCAGTACCTATCACGGAAATTAATTCAATGGACTAGTTTTTAAACTTCTGAAATTTCCTTAATAAATCATCGCAACTCCCCTAGAAACGAATTCGGGTGTTTGGTTTTTCGTGAAACGCACGGTATAAGAATTTGGAAGTTACAACTGATACGAACCCTAAAATCTTGTCGTTAACAAAGGACTGTGGGATACGAAGAGATTTTTATTTTGATCACTGCTAATAAACGCACATTTCTTACGATTGCAAAATCAGTCCGTTAAACTAGTCCGCCCTAGGACAGAAGGACTTTCTGGGCCATTTATCATTGGATGGGCGAGCTAGTTTGGCTAGTTTTATGTGCAGTTATTTTTTATTGAAAAAAAAAAGTACTGCGCAGCAGCACGTCTTTTCACGCCATCTTTTAGCTCGGGTTTCACTTTTTTAGGATGATGATCCATGAGAGTAGGGCAGGGGATTTTGTGTGCATATCCCACCCTAATTTTGTCAATCAGAATACCTCTCAATATACTCGTTACCTTACACAATTTTCACTATGATTGCCTGTGTGTTTCCGTAACGGTTACACAAAAACTCCCATCCACCTAACCCCTAATCTTCGCCTGGCTCTACAGATGGGCAATTAATTTACCCAAAAATGTCTTCCCTATAAAAAGATTGAATTACTGGAACAATATTTTGCTACTCTATTTTACCTAGACGACCACAATTCCCCCCAATACGGAAAAATCGGGTTTCCGGTTTTTGTTAGTTACTAAGTGTAATAAGGAAGGGCGTTTATTTTCAAATAGTACGATTCTAGTGACAAAAGCTAAAAAGACAGAAAGAATTGGACAGGAATCATTATTAATTCAAAATCTAAAGGAGTGTCTGTCAAGCCTGTTCCTGACTTAGGACGGGCTGAGATGGCTAGTTTGCATGCTAATAAATTTTCATACTTATCTGGGTAATTGAAAACTGATAAGATTCTAATTTATAACCTGCGACTCATTATGCTAATCGTCAGTACCGTAAACTGGGGTTACTCGGGACACTTTTTTAATATTTTTTAAAAAAAGATTATCGTTTCCGTTAAAAAGTGAGCATTTGTACTGAGAGCCAAAGCGTGTCCCAATGTGCACCTGACGACATACTGTGCACTCATTTCTAATTTGAGCTAACTAACTAATAACTACTAACTAATTAGTAGTTAATGTTTAAGTAGGTGTCCCTACTCACCCCAACTCTGGGGTGAGAAGGGACAATGCTTTTTTTTAGAGCAGTGTCCCGGCCTAACGTTTGATGGAGTGTCTAGGGACACTCATATTCACTCCAAACTTAATTTTGAAATGATTCAAGTACAAAACAAGTTCAAAACAATGATTTTACAATTTTCATCTTCTATGAGAATTAAAAAAAAAATATTTTAGATTGGAGGTTTTGTTACCTTATACTATTTACATAATTTTTATAAACAACTTGGAGCTACTTTTGTCGAATAAATGAAGGAAAGGCAATGTGAAAAAAATATTTTTTACAAAATTAAATTTGCTACTAACGTTAATTATTTTTTAAAAATTTCATAAACTTAAAAACGCTTTTTTATAGGAGTTTGATAGAAACGTAAGGAAAACTCAGTTTACCAATTCTTTTTGGACATTTGTGTAAGGGACCAAATTAATATTTGCACCCCAATAGTGAAATGAATCGACAATTGAGCAAATTGACATTGAACTAAATTCACACTGGACCATATTTCATTTGACCAATTGCATTCACATATTCATTTGGACTAAATTCACATGGAACCTGTCATCATAATTCAGTTTCTTAATAATTTCAAGACAACATAAGGACGAATCGATCCGTCGATACTTCATACTAACTTTTTCTCAAAACTACGATTTTGAATAAATGACATGAATTCGAGCGAGTGAGTAGAAAACGGTTATAATTTCACTCAACTCCTGATTCTGCTCTTCAAAATCAATAAAAAAATGTACAAAAAATTAATCTTATTATATTGTTGAAAATGCTTTCAAATAGCTATTTTTACCTGAATATACTCATGCTGAGCCTTAAGTCAAAAAATTTTCTTATAAAATGTGTTTGAATGTACATAAAGCTTAAAAAATTAACTGTTTTTTTTCTGTTTCTTGAGAAAAAATTTCAACAAAGGTCTACATTTCTTTTCTATCCAAAGTATTTAAAAAGGCATTTTTTCTAAATATGAGCACGCTAAGCCTCGAGAATTTATCTTGAAGTAGAAAAATTTCCTTCACAATAGTTTAGCTGAATCCAGTTTCAGAAGTTAAGCCTAAGCGCGCTTTCCCAGTTTTGAAAGTTGGTAAATCGCCGCTTCCCTGAACAAAGCGCTTCGGACGGTATTAAAAAATAAGCAAGAATTTGGAAGCGATTGTGTCTATTTTGTTTCAAAGTGATTCAGCAGTAAGCGGCGTAGCAGTGAAGATCAGCAAAATGGAAGGTCTTCTAGGGTCACCACGCGCAGACACTAAACGGCCTCACGAGTGCACCAAGTGCTACAAAACATTCAAAACAAAGAGTACGCTTGAGGTTCACTCGTTGGTTCATTCTGATGTAAGGATGTACAAATGCAAAGAATGTCCAAGGACCTTCAAAAGGAAGGACAGCTTGAAGAATCACTTGCCGCTGCACAGTGGAGAGAGGCCCTTCAAGTGCTCACGGTGTCCCAAGGACTTTATTCGCAAAAATCATCTGACAGTCCACATGAGAGGTCACACAGGTCAAGGGCTCCTCGAATGTCCAGAATGTAGGTCCATGTTTAAAACAAAGAGAAACTTGAAGTTGCATTTGATTACGCACAGTGGCGTAAGCAGAGTCATGTGCACAGTTTGCAACTTTGCTGCAGCGTCACAGGCAAGATTGGACAGGCATTTTTTGATCCACACAAACAAAAAGCCGTTTGAGTGCACGGTTTGTATGAAGCGATTTGGACGCAGCGACTACTTCAAGATTCATTTGAGGACTCATACGGAAGAGCGACCTTTCAAGTGCACACTTTGCGACTACGCTGCCAACGAACTGGGTACTCTTCACCGCCATCTTAGAGTGCACTTGGATGAGCGTCCTTTCGCATGTACATTGTGCCCAAGGACGTTCAGAGAACGCAGCAGTTTGACCTATCACCTTGGAACACACACAGAGGAGAGGCCCTTCAAGTGCCCACAGTGTCCAAGGGCCTTCATGATCAATTCTGCTTTGGAGCAGCACAGACACGTCCATTCAGCGACCAAGGAATTTGAATGCGAAAACTGCGGACGTCAATTCAGACACAAGACAAGTTTGATTCGTCATGTACGTGTGCATTATGAAGATAAGTCATTTGCATGCCGATTCTGCGCTAGGAAATTCACTCAACAATCCAACATGAACCGCCATGTTCTGATGCATTTGAAGGAGAAGCCTTTTCACTGCGACAAATGCCCAAGCGCCTTCAGTATAAAGGCCACTTTGATCAGGCATCAGAAAGCGCAGCGCTGTCGGAACCGAAATAAGTGATTTTCTGCTTAGATTTCTACAATATTTTGATCGAAAAAATTAATATATTTAATTTTATAAATATTTATCTTACTATTTTATCACGACTAATTTAAAAGTGAATGTTTTATGGCTGAAATTTTAGGTATAAATTTTACATTAATAGAATTTCAAACAAGCAATACAAAAACAGTGTTTTAACATTAAGTTTGATATTCAAATCTTAGAATAATAATTTGAGCTTAGAAATTGTTAAGATCTGTGTATGTGTAACTATTGAATTGCAAACGCAAAAAAAGAAGCATGCATTCTTGCATTATTTGATAACCCTTTCCTTGAATTTTGTTGAACTTCATAGAATAGAGTAAATTTATTTTTGGTTTTAGGTTCTTGAAAATAAAAATTAATGAGTGTCCTTTCGAAATGGGTTTCAATTCCTAAAAAAGTAGCACAAATTCAGTAGTGCTGTAGTGTAAAAAAGTAGTGTTTCGTTATAAATATTCTTGTTTGTCGCAGCGCAACAAGGACACTTGACGCATCACGGAAAAATTGGCACTATTTTTGAAACGTTTGAAGCTGGACATTTGAGTGAGAAAACGGTTTAAGTTTTTGAACTTAAATCGCTGTGTATGTATACATCTTAAATTTACCATTTAATAGCAAAATTTGGGTATCTTCCGGCTAAATTTTTGAAGATTCAAAGGACAAATTTTGAGTCTCGCTTTTTTAATATTTTGAAATAAAAAACGTTCAATCGTCCTCTCGAAATGGTTTTCCTTTTTCATCACTTGAAATGACCCGTAGATTTGTAAGATTAATTTTCGATGAGTCCCTCTTCAGTAGGGAATGACCCCTTAACAGTGACAAGGTCCATTACAAACCATACTTGATCTGATCATGAAACCAGTATACAAGATGGTGCTGATGACCCTTTGTGTAAATAATAAAAGGAGAGTTTTTGCAAAATTTTTGATTTTTACTTAAAAAATAAGTATTTTCAAAATTGGCTTGTTTGGCTCAGGATTAATAATAATAAACATTCTTTGCATCCGTAGTGCATACACATTTTGGTAAATTTATGAAATTAGTTATGTTTATTAAATTTTTAAATTAATTTAATTAATAATTTAAATTAAGTTTATGAACTAAACAATCGACCAGACAAACGTGACATTGCTTATAAAAACGCTTTTGCGTAAAATGTGATGCAATATTTGATGTTAGGTAGTCATTAAATTACCGTAATTTGGGATGAGTATTGCATTTAATAAGTTGCCAAAATTAGCGTATTTTATTGAATGATTTCTTGTGTGTGACAATTTCTCCTTGCAATTTTCAAAATACTTTAAAATTTTGAAAAAAAGTAATACATTTAACAGTTAAGCATTTTAAACAATTAAGCAAAAAGACATTATGTCATAATTTAATGTCTCAATATTTTCAGTAGAGTGAAAATAACAAAGGTAATGGATATAAAAAAACACTGAACACTGTTCTCACTAGTCTTCATGAATAATTGACCTAAACTTTGAGCAAAACCTACACTTAAAATATTTTAATTTTCTGTTTCTCTAAACAATGCGAAAACTTAAAAAGGTTTGCATTTGTCTCCTATCCAAAATACTCTGAAAAGGTTTTTAAAAAATGTAAAAATATAATCAATCTAAGCCTTAAGGTCGGTAAATCTTCTTGAAGGAAAAGGATTCCATTCACAATAATTTAGTTGAGCATAGGTGCGTTTTCCTTGTTTTGAAACTTCGAGGAGCTGCTCGAAACATAATCGCTGCTCAACTGGAGAGAGCGCTTCGGAATTTCCTAAGGTGTTTGTAAGTTGAACTTGGGAACGAAGAAGTGAAGGAGAAAACTTTGATTGATTGATTTAGTGTTTAGCAGTAAGCGGCTTGGGTGCAAATAGTAGCATAATGGAAGATCAAAGGTCACCAAGCGCGGACGCAGAACTCATGAGTGTGCCAAGTGCCACAAGACATTCGCAACGAAAATGAATCTTCAACAACACTTTTTGGTCCATTCTAACGACAGTTTCCACAAATGCAAACAATGTCAAAAGGCCTTCAAAACCAATCCGAAATTGAAGAGGTATGTTGCTCTACACAGTGGCCAGAGGCCATTCAAATGCTCACGTTGTCCCAAGGACTTTCTTCAGAAATATCAACTGACAGTTCACATGCGAGGTCATACAGGTGAAGGCCTCCTGGCATGTACAAAGTGTGGTTTCAAATTCAAATCAACGGGAGACTTAAACAGGGATTTGATTACACACAGCAAAGTAAGCGCATTCATGTGCGTCGTTTGCAACTACGCTGCAGTGTCACAGAAAAACTTGGACCAACACCTTTTGACACACAGCAACGAAAAACCCTTTGAGTGCACGCTGTGTAAGAAGCGGTTTGCACGTAATGCAAATCTTAAGGCCCACTTGGGGACTCATACGACAGAGCGACCCTTCAAGTGCACACTTTGCGATTAGGCTGTCAAGTACGCTGGACGCCCATCTTAGAGTGCACACAAACGAGCGTCCTTTTGCATGCACACTGTGCCCAAGAACGTTCAGAAGCGCTCACACACTGACTCGCCATCTGGGAAAGCACACGCGGGAGAAGCCCTTTAAGTGCCCGCAGTGTCCAAGGGCCTTCATTGATCCTTCTAGCTTACTCCGACACCGAAATGTCCATTCAGCAAACGAAAAATTCCAATGCGGAGACTGTGGACGCCAATTCCTACGAAATGATGTTCTTACTGTTCATGCGCGTGTCCATTCTGGAGAGAGGCCATTTTCATGTAAATTCTGCAAAAGGAGTTTTACATAGAAATGCAGCTTGGATCGTCATGTTTTAATTCATTTGAAATATAAGCCTTTTCACTCCGACAAATGCGCTGGTGTCTTCACAACAAAGAGCCTTTTGTCATCTCATCAGCAGAGGAAACGATGTCAGTAATGTCACAGCCTAAAGTGGTTTAATATATTTTTTGCTTATAATTTGTTTGAAATTGTATAATGAATTTTAACAATTAATTTTTCTAAGTTATTAACATATGTATGAACGTGAGAAACTGTGAACACAGCTTTGAATTGGTATGATTTTTATGTAAATAAACCGTGGTAAAACGGTCAACCAGTAGCGGAAGTAGGAAAGTTTGAATTAGAAAAAAATTGAAATCATTAGACTAGGAAACTGAAGGAGTGACTGTTTTTCGGATGTTGGGGGGCCATTTCCTAATGAACGGGGACTCTGGGGTCATTGGGACCTTCATAACTTTTTGTTCCATGCAAATGTAGGATTTGTCCTTGAAATGTCATTTTGGGGGAAAGGGGTCATTTTCAGAAAGGGTGCTCTAGAGTCTTTGGGACCATCATAACTTTTTGTTTCATACAAAAGTAGAGTTTGACCTTGAAAGGACATTTCGAGGGTCATTGGGGGCCACAGTGAAAACTGTCCTATACAAATAATGTTCCCCTATATACGAGAAACAACTTCTGTTAGCGTCATTTTCCATGTTGTCATAGAATGATATCTTTGACCTTGACCGTTGACCCCCAAGGGGGTCACTTCCGCTCAAACTATAACAAACTTGATCTGCGCAGGAACTCAAGGAACTTATATCTGCAAATAGATTTGAAATACGTTGAATAGTTCCTGAGATAATCGTATGCCTCAAACAGACGGACGGACGGACAAAATGACAAAAACATAAGTAGCATTTGCTTCGCTACCGCTACTAATAACCATGATAAGTGATAATGATCTCCTTAATATTTGTCAATTTTTTTTACTTTTCCCTATCCCCTGTCTGTGCGTCAATTGGACATAAATCATTCACACTTTTGTTCTCCCTAAGCTGGGCATTCAAAATGCAAAAATTTAATTTCTTTTTAAATAAATCAAAGAGGGGAGCAAAGGATTGCTGCGCAGCATCGCTCCTTTGCTTTTGAAATTAAAATTCAATAATATTAAAAATTAAAGATTACAATTAATGTTCCCCTGCCTTGTCCTAGGATTGGTAGTTTTACTAGTAATTAATAATAAACCGTTCCAAACGCACGTAACGTAAGTAGCGTATTGAACTAATGCAAACAAATTTCAAAAATAAAAACTCAAATTTTTGGGTCTTGGGGTTCAGTTAGGGGATGATGGTAATGATGGAGAAACAGTCAGGATTCACCTGAGTGATTGGTACCATCATAACTTCCTATTTTTATACAAAATTTGCAAAAACTCCAAAAAATACGTTTTTCGGTTAGGGGTCATTTGGGGGTCGTAGGATTGAGGGGACGGGGTCAGGGGTCACCCGGGTAATCGAGAACATGAAAGCTTTTCGTCTTACGAAAAAAAATCGATTTTTTGCATTTGGTGTTCCTCTTGGGTGATAAATTAGGGGGTCATGGCACGGGGGTAGGAGTCACTTGGGTCATTGAGATCATAATAACTTTTCAATTAAGACAAAACAATCAAAAAAGCGAAAAAACCGACTCTTTGCATATAGGGGTAACTTTGGGGGTCATTTTTTGGATGAGGTGTCCGACACCCTACGACCAATCTTCGAACTTGACCTCATTCTTGACACCTAGAACATTCTCCCGAAAACCAATTTAAAAGAACTCTATCCGTTCGAGAGTTATCGCGCAAACGGACAGACAGACGGACAGACAGAGCGTTCCCATAAAGTTGCTAGTACGCTACTTAATAACGTTATGATAACAAAGTCTCTTTGAAACTACCACAATGCAATGGCGTAAACTGCAATTTTGAAAAAAAAAAACACAAAAAACCTTAACACTTAAGCAATTAAAAAAAGTGACATTATGTCATAATTCAATGTCGAATCAAGCTAATAAACTTAAAACGCTTTAATAATTTTGTAAGAATTTGAAAAGAATTTATGGAAAGCTCAGCGTACCAATTCCTTTCGGCCATTTATGTAAGGGATCAAATTAATACTTACACCCCAGAAGTGAAACGAATTGACAATTGAGCAAATTGACATTGGAGCATATTTAATTGGACCAATTTCACTCGCATATTTTTTTGGACCAAATTCACATGGAACCTGACATCATAATTCAGTTTTTTAAAAGTTTCAAGACAACATAAGAACGAAAAGATTTTTTTATACTTCAGAATACTTTTCTAAAAAACTACGATTTTGAGTGAATGACATGAATTCGGGTGACTGGAAAACGTCTATAATGTAAATATTTTATATATATTTTTAGAATGTACTTTTGTGTAAATATTTAGTAACAAAAAGCTAAAACTTATTTGGTGTCTCTTGAATTGAATTTTGTTTGAATTTAAATGGTTTGTGTTATTTAAGTTTTTGAACATAAAGAATGAGCGTTCTTTCGAAATGTTTTTAGAGTTCTAAAAATCACCATCTAACTCAATAGTATTAACATAAGTACAATTTTTTCAGCAACCGTTGAATCTGAATTTTGTTGTACAAATCATAAATGTAGATTTTTAGACAAATTACGTGAACAAACATACTACTAGATACAAATTAGACAAACAGGTTCAGAGGAACGATTTCCTTCAATCAGATTTGTAAAATTCATTTAATCAAGATGTTGATGAAAATCTTAGCCTTCTGAAAGCGCTTTGGAAGCAGCGGAGCGAAATTGTAGGTCAAGGGTCAAGCAGCGCAGATGCTTGTCCACCTGAGGGATCACACGGAAGAACGACGCTTCAGATGCTCACTTTGTGACTACTCTGCTATAGTAAATAGAGCCCTTGACATCTACATCAAAGGGCACATACACGAGAAGCCATTTGAATGCACCATATGCCCTAGAACGTTCAAATACGTTCAAATAATAGAGGCGAGTTGACGCACGACGTCGGATCCTCAATTTTATGGAAATTCAAGGAAGGGAGCATAATTTTTTTTTAAAGCAAAAAATTCTTGAGCGTCCCATCCATCTTTGGAAATGGGTTTTATTTAAAAAAAAATACTTTAAGGGCACAATTAAAACATTAAAAAATTGCGACATTCAAAAAACTATTTTTTGATGACAACAATTTAACATTTTGCAATAAAAACAACAATGAAATGTGCAATATGTCATAAATTCGGTGACTTAATAATTTCTTTGCAACGTAGTAAGATACAAATTCGAAACAACTTTTGACAAATTACTGTTTCCTAAGAACTTTGCCAAGTAAATGACAAAATTAATTTAACTTTGCTACTGTTCTGAAAATTGAAAAAAAAACTTGAAAAAAGAGGTGCATTGTGGAATATTCAAAATACTTTGTTATAAGGCCTTTTTTGTTTCCTAAAATATACATCGTGTTAATCCCTAAGTCAGGAATTTTTCTGGAGGCAAATAGAATTCTTTTGCAAAAGTATGTGATGCCAAGTTGAGTTTAAGTGCCAGTGCAAGACGCTTTGGATAAAATTCGCTCTTTTTGTTTCTAAACTGAAAGTAGCGCTGGAAACATAATCGCTGCACAAAACAAATTACAAAACGCTTCGGAAGCCCAAGATATATAGAAAGTATCGTATAAAACTTGTATAAATTCGTATAAAGTTGAGTAGCAATCAGTTGCAAGCAAAGCGGAAGTGAATAACAGCTAAATGCAAGGTCAAGGGTCAACTAGCGCAGACGCTGAACGTTCTCACGTGTGCATCAAGTGCCACAAGTCTTTCAAAACAAAAAAGTCTCTACAGAGTCACTTTTTGGTCCATACTCACTCGAGGCCCTTCAAATGCAAACAATGTCCAAAGACCTTCAAAACCAATTCAAAACTGAAGAGTCACGTAGCGGTGCACAGCGGGGAGAGGCCCTTCAAGTGCTCACGGTGTCCCAAAGACTTTCTTCAGAAAAATCAACTGACAGTGCACATGCGAGGTCACACAGGTCAAGGGCTCCTGCAGTGTCCAGATTGTGGCTCCAGGTTCAAATCGAAGGGAAACTTGAACATGCATTTGGTAACGCACAGCGACGTAATCAGATTCATGTGCACCGTTTGCAGCTACGCTAGGGCGTCCCAAACCATCTTTGATCGGCATCTTTTTACGCATACAAATGAGAAGCCCTTTGAGTGCACCGTGTGTCACAAATGGTTTTGCTCGGATAATTCTCTTAAGAGACATGCTAGAACGCAGGGAGCCATTCACGCCCATCTTCCAGTGCACACGGATGAGCGTCCACATGCATGTACACTGTGTCAAAGGACGTTCAAACATAGAAGCGCATTGACGTCCCAAATGGGAACGCACACACAGGAGCAGCCCTACAAGTGCCCACAGTGTCCAAAGGCCTTCACAATCCTTTCAGGCTTAAAGCGGCACAGGAGTGTTCATGCAAAGATACGCATAAGGAAATAATGCGGAGGCTATGTGGACGTCGATTCAAACAAAATTCTAATTTAACTCGTCATGCGCTAGAATGCGCTGATTAACGCTGAATACGTTACATTCAGGAGAGAAGCCCTTTTGCATGCGAGTTCTATACTAGTGTTACGTGAGAGTATTTAGCGTAGTAAAATGTCCTGTATTTATCTTTATCTTATTTTGCACAAGATAAGCTGTGTAAGCTAGTCATGTAGAGATTAGCCTTAAGGTTAACGCAGGTTAAACAGATTGTTAAAGATGTCTTATGTGTTTACGTAGAGGTTCGCACGAGCTCATAAAAAGAGTGTTCGT
>JAQFYP010003061.1:0-11544 GCA_034694865.1 Bilobella braunerae | reverse complement strand
TCCTGTCCCACTCGTCATTTTGAGAGTCTGGAGGACTTGAGGGCCCATGTCACGGGCCCTGACCATGACATCGCCCAAAGGTCGCTTGCCTGTGACATCTGTGGCAAGGTGTACAAGGGAGTGTTTGCCACGGTGAATCTAAGGCAGCACAAGTACTCACATGGTGATGGGGGGCCCTTCAAATGTCGTTTCTGCGGCAAAGGCCACCCGAAAAAGTTGGCGCAGGTGACGCACGAGGAAGTTAACCATCCGGATCTCGCTGAGAAACGAATTTATGCGTGCAAACAGTGCGACGCAACGTTTACTGTTGGTCATTACTTGTACAGCCACACTGCCAGGCACAGGCGCACGGTTCAAATGCCTGTCGATCAATAGCGAAGAAGCGCTAATAAACGATGTTTGACTAATAGCGAAAAAGCATTTAATTTTCGACCAATAGCGAACAAGTACTTAAACGTTTTCGACCAATAGCGAAGAAGCGCTACTGAATTCTTGTCGACCAATAGCGAAGAAGGGCTGCTTAATGTCTATAACTCTAATTATAATTAAGATGTTAAAGCCTAAGTATAGCTAAAATGGAATAACTCTCTATTTATCTACCATAATTAGAACAGTTCGCCATTGATTATTGAGCTGAACAAAATGAACCATTAAACGGAACAAATAAAAAAAATGAACAAAAGTTAACAACTGTAGAAATTAGTTCCTGTAACTTTAAAGATTTAAATCAAGGCTAGTTTTCAGCGTTCAGACGTTTAAAAAATAATGTAAACACGTCTATATTTGACAAATCGCATATTCCACACACAAATAAGCCGTTGCAAATAAGCCGTTGTTTTCAATCGAAAATCCAATAAGCCGCTGCAAACGTACGTGACTAAGTAGCGTCTCGTACTCATGAGGAAATGTGCGTCATAAGTATGAAGGGTCAGAGGTCACTTCAGTCAATAAATCTATCATAACTTTTTGTTTCATGAAAATAGAAAAATTCCTTACAACAGATTTTTTGGCGTTGGAGGTCATTTAGCGGGTCAGGGGTCACCAGGTTCAGTAATACTATAATAATCTTTTATGACAAACTTTCTCGAAAACCCAATTACAACGAATTTTCGATTTTGGGGTCATTTAGGGCGTTGTGGGTATTGAAGGGATACAAGGGCCCTTAATCCCCTTAGCGTCCCCGATCCCCTTCCAAAGGCCCACCGACTCCCTCTCGGGCTCAAGTGGACCACTAGAAGGGGAGGAGCTACGTCGCGCCAACCAAGCAACCTCGCCTTGTATTCCACGTCCCCTCTGCACACTACCCAATTCCCTTGATCCATTGGCTCATTCGAAGATTCTGGGGGAGACACATTTCTGGAGGCAACGAGGAAGGACCTTCGTCACTCCCTCGCCGCATTCATCACTTTCTGTATTTTTGTGCTTCTTGTTTGCCACAATAAAAGTAGTGGCCTACGGGTCCCGTCGTTACACCGGTGACCTCTTGACCTTTTATTGGATTTGGATTCGGGATTTAAGGTAGGCACTTGGCCTTTGCATATTGGTTCCCCTGTCCCCCTTGTCCCTATTTCGTGCCCCTTTGACCCCTTGACCCCTGACCTTCACATAATCCATCAGTATGAAAGGGAAGGGTCAGGGGTTACTTGGGTCATCACTCATCAAAACCATCATAGGTTTTTGTTTCATATAAAAATTCCCCAAATCCGATCCCTCGATTTTGGGGGTCAGGGGTAACCGGGGTCGTTGAGACAATAATAACTTTTGACTTAAGACAAACTAAGCAAAAAAATCAATTTTTCGGTTTTCGAAATCGAAAAGTCGAAATCAGGGTGAAGGGTCTGACCTTCATGATCCATCTCCAAACTTGACCCATAGAATATTTTGTGTTTGGGGCCCCAAGGTGTAATACACCGAGCCCCTACAGAAGCTTCCAACATTGAGTCTCTTGTACGACATTTGACACAATACACCTTTAGAAAAGGGAGGTTATTTGTCATTCCCGCAAAGCGGATGGTCAACATGTAAAGGAGAGAGTAGGGATGAGGAAGGATAAGGAGCATATTAGCATAGATGTTGTCATCAAGCGGGCACAACAGACTATCCGTAACATTCCGCTGCTTTACGGGCCTAGTCCACAAAGGGAGGACACCAACCTCAAATCAGGTACGGCCGTAGCTTTCGCCTGATAAATGCAGGTGACTCTATGCAAATGAGAGTAGTCTGCTCAATTCTGACAAAGACTGTTGGAAAAACTATCGGCTAATCTCCATATCATGTCTGTGTTAGTCTAGTTCACGGAGATACGGGCATACACAAGGGCAGAGGCAAGGTAATTTCTTAAGGACAAAGGCAAAAGTGAAGAACATTTTGTGGCTGATCGTGATCGGGGGATTCGAAATGTTGGGTAGTGGGGAGAGACTGAGGCTCTTAACCACTAGGCCAACTCCGCCAACTAATATAACTTTAGACCCGAAAGTCATACCCACAAATAGATTGCAGATTCGAAAAAAGCAGAAAATTTGGAATTAATCTATTTCGGATTAAAGTAATTAAATAAATTAGTAAATTAATTAGTGGGGAACAAATTAATATTTGCAATGCTCTCAATGCTTTACGACGGGATTTTGGGACTTATATCGTGTGCTTCTACTTTTAATTATTAAATGTCTTTTTTTCTAATTCTTCTGTAATGAACTAACACTGGATGTCCATCGCTGGTACTGTTGTTAAGAAGCGGACATCCAACTTGTGCTCCATTATTAGAGAATACTTCATGCAAACCTCCTTATCACATGGTAACAAATGCATTCCGATTTTTGTCTTTAATTATACGGGATACAATTATATTCGTAAATGACAAATCTGAATTTAAGACTAATTGTGGTAACATAGCGTAATTAATATGCATCATTTTGATTAACGTGTCTTTAACTTTAAAGTGTTCACTTTACGATTCTAGGCGTTTTATTTGATAGATTTAGTATAATCAAAACAAGTACTAATAAAACATAACTTAAGATTTGGGATTACCACCGTATTTAACAGTAGTGATGGACGGGCTTGTTTGGCTAGTTGGACACATATTGTCCAAAAACTCTTGCTATATCCCTAGTTCCAACCAACGAGTCGACAACTATTATCCGCGCGTGATAAAGATTCGAGGTGGAATAAAGCTCCGTTGCTTTGTTTACATATAATTAGATTTTAGATGAAAAAGCTGTACTCTACTATTTGTACTGAAAATATCTTGGTGGACACTA
Source organism: Bilobella braunerae (assembly GCA_034694865.1). Lineage (NCBI taxonomy): Eukaryota > Metazoa > Arthropoda > Collembola > Poduromorpha > Neanuridae > Bilobella > Bilobella braunerae. The sequence goes on along the minus strand of JAQFYP010003061.1, from coordinate 8,284 downwards.
CATATGTACAACTCAGGAAATTTAAGTGGATTTTACTGTCGCAAAACTTCTTACTCCATTTCCAACCTACTTCTCTGCCTTTTCTAAAAACTAAATAACAAGGATTATATTTTCCATACAATTGAAGTCGAGAGAAATAGGGAAAGGAAAGTGGTGCTATAATTTGCTTACTCTCTTTTGAAAAAATATATTTACAGTTTTTTTGTCGATTCAAAGAAAAGCAATTTCACACCACTATATTTGAGAGCCGGCACGTAGACTTAATTGGTTTTACTTACAATTTAACTTGGCGGGGTTGACCTAGTGGTTAGAGCTTCAGTCTCTCTCTGCTAGCCAGCATAAGAACTTAGGTTCAAAACACCCGATCACCCACAAAAAAGTCTTCACTGTTGGCTTTGTTCTTAAGGAATTGCCTTAAGGAGACAGTGTATGCCGCGTCTCCGTGAACTAGGCATACACGGACAGAGGATATGGAAATTACACAATAGACTTCCCAAGTGTCTTTGTCAGAGTTTAGAAGACTACCTTCATTTGCATAGAGTCATCTGCGGTTTTCAGTCGAAGCTATGGCTGTACTTGATTTCAGGTTGGTGTCCTTTTTTGCGGAAAAGGCCCGAAAAACAGCAGAATGTTACGGATAATCTGTTGTGCCCGCTTGATGACAACATCTATGCTAATGATCTCCTGCCCTACCACACCCCTACCTTCTCTTTTACATGTTCACCATCCGTTCTCCGGGAATGTCAAACAACGCTCTTTTTTTATTTATTTACTCAAAGAAATGGAATTTTCTTCGGCGGAAGGGCTGAACTGAAGCTGACATCTTCTCTAATAAGCTCTAGTTAGCATAAAGCTGATGCAATATCAGCAAGTTTACAAACACGTTGTTGAAAAATCAGGATTTACAATAGCCCACGGCCCGTAGTCCGGGTGGTTAGGAGACTGCTCCTAACTTAGGTATGTGCTGAGATCAAATCTCGGCATGAGCACAGGAAACTAGTGGTAAGTCAACGTCTGGAATGTTGCGGTCGTGGGGGGGGGGGGGAGGTGGGCTTGAGCCAGTATGCAAAGGACAGTTTTCGGCCTCGGCCTAAGCATAAGCAGATGCTCCTTGGTGGTCAACCCTACGTTCACTCTCCAGCAGAAAGCCGTTGGCCTCACTCCTCAGAACTTCCCAGTCAACTCACAGACCGATACCATCCTCCGCCACTCACTAGAACAAGCAGAAACATGTTGACCAGGTCATACTGGATTGTCAAAGAGCAAGACAATAATATTTTCTCTGCTCTCGGTGCTTTACAATGGAATTTTGGAACTTATATATCAGTTTCTACTTCTAATTCTTAAATGCCCTTTTTTCCTGTAATAAACTAACCTTAGATGTCTATCGCTTATACTGTGGTTAAAATGTGGAGATCCAACTTGTGTCCCATATTTAGAAAGTCCTCCATTTAAACCTCCTATCTCACGCTAACTAATACATTACTATTTTCGTCTTTAATTAAAAGGGATACAGATAGATTTGTAAAAGGAGAATATTAATTTAAGGCCAATTGTGGTAACATACAGCGTAATTAATATGCATGCTTTTGATTAATGTGTGTTCGACTTTCAAGTGATCACTTTAGGCATCTAGGCGTTTTATTTGATAGATTTAATATAATCACAGATATGAAGGACCGGATTGTTTGGCTTGTTGGGCAAATATTTTCCCAAAACTCTTGCTGTATCCCTAGTTGCAACCCACGAGTCGGTAAATTATTATCAGCGCGTTATAAAAATTTGAGGTTGAATAAAATTCCGTTGCATTGTTTATATTTAATTAGTTTGTAGATACTATTTGTACTGAAAATATCTTTGCGGACACTACATATGCCCAACTTTGGAAATTCAAGTTGATTTTGTTGTCGGTTGTTCTTACTCCATTTACAACCTACTTCTCTGCTTTTGCTAAATAACTACAAGGATTATACTTTCCATACAATTGAAGTCGAGAGAAATAGGGGAAGGAAAGTGGTGCTATAATTTTGCTTACTCTCTTTTGAAAAACATATTTACATAAGTTTTTTTGTCGATTCAAGTAAAAGCAATTTTACACTACTGTATGTGAGAGCCGGCACGTAGGTTTATTTGTTTTTAATTATAATTTAAGCATCTCAGAAGCTATTAAGCGTTTATGCTATATTCTAATAAACTGTTTTTAGTAACGAAGAACACAAATAGTAGTGCCTGGCCACAAAAAATTTAAGAAATTAGCAAATTTTTTGTCATATTATTTATAAAAGAAAAGAAAAGGAGCGTTATTTGACATTCCCTCAGAGCGGCTGGTCACCATGTACGAGAGTGGGTAGAAATATGGTAGGAACGACTCATTAGCATACATGTATGCAAATGAGGGCAGTCTTTGTAATTATTCCAAGACTATTTCATATCCTCTGATTGTACAGTCAAATCATGAAGATACAGGCATACGCAAGGTCAGAGGCAAAGCAACTCTTCAGGGGGAAAGCCAATAGCGATGCAAAAATAACTCTTTCTCTCGCTTTTGTTTAACTTACGCTTACGCCTTACGCGTTTAAGACACAAAAAACAAAACATAATTATTCGAACTAATTAATAATTACTAGTGTCAATATTTCACAGTATTAATTACTTGTACTTTCAAGTCCATAATCGGTTTTTAGAAGAAGGAGCGTTATTCGACGTTCCGCTTAGCGGCTGGTCGACAAGTAAGGAAGTGGGTAGAGATGTTTGAGGAAGGACTCATTAGCATAGATGTATGCAAATGAGGGGAGTCTCGGTTGAGCGGAGAAAAAAGTTGAGGGGTAATTGTGATAAAAGTGCCGATGTCTGTGACACTGCAAACGCAAATTATAGCCAACTCCCTGATAACATGGTTGTTGGTTTCGACGAACACTTTTGCTTATCAAATTCTGCCAGGCACAGGAAAATATGCTCCTTTAAAAATATTAAAAGTTGGCTATAGACCATTTTAAAAGTATTTCTCGGAAATTCTACTACGTCAAACCCTACAAAAACAATTGAAAACTATAAAACCAAACAAAATAATTTTTAGCTTATTCAGTTTCACATATATCAACATCTCCCTTTTCTCGCACTAGATTCTACGATCACCAAACTAAACCAAGACCATGAACACCACCTTGTGTTTCATTGCGTCTACTCTCTTTACCTCTTTTTGTGTTGGAGGCAAGTTTGAAGGACAATTTGAAAAATTGAGAACGGCTTGGGGACAAGGAAGCACCCAAATGCCATCATACAGTGAGAAGGTACATTTGCTTCAAAGCTATTAAATAATTACAATGATGTGAAGGCTACAATACGGATATGGTTCACTTTTTACTTCCGCTATATTAAACTTGTTATTGGATGGTCGAGCTGGCCTAGTGGTTAAAAGTTTCTGACCCTCTCCACTACCCAGCCCAAGAACGGTGGTTCAAATCACCCGATCAGCCACAAAAAAAATTATGTCAAAGGTTTTCCTTTCAGCCATTACCTTGCCTCAGATTGTGTGTACGCGTATTTTCGTACACATAGTCAGAGGAAACGGCAATGAGTGATAAGGTTTCCCTTTAGAAAGTATCCTAAAGACAGATCCTCATTTGCCTACTGTCACCTGTGGTTATCAGGCGAAAGCTACGGGCGTACCTGATTTCAGGTTGGTGTCTTCTCATGTGGACTAGGCCCGTAAAGGAGCGGAATGCTACGGATAGTCTCTTTTGCCTGCTTGATGACAACAGTTTGCAAATGAGCTCCTTCCCAACCATATCCGTACTGTTGTCTTACATGTTAATCATACGCTCTGCCGGAAGTTCAAATAACGTTTTTTGAATTTTTTGTCTAAAATTGTTATTAAATTTTCTTGGCTTTTTTTTTAGGTTGAAAAGGCTGCGGAAGAAAAGGCATCCTTTTTCATTTTCCAAAACAAAACTTCTGAAATAGATTCTGTAACCTGCGAAGTGTATGACCACGCCTTTGCAATATTTTCGCTTGTAAATGAGCCTGATGAGTGTGATTGTGAAGCAATTGCAAAGTTTATAGAAATTACAAAACATAAATTGGAAGAGAAGAGTATCACACCGAATTATTTAACCCCAGCGAAGGCAAGTAGTTTTGAACAATTTGAGAATTCTGAAAATTTAGGTCTAGGCATACACCGAGCTTATCAACCGTGTCCTAGTACGCATACACATTCATAAATACATCTGATAGAAAACTGTACAAATTTTGAGTGGTTTCCAAAACTCAGGATTGAAGCAGTTATAATTAAGTTGGTTGAATTTATCGGACTTTTTTTTTGATAATTCAATACCTTTTCAAAATTAGGCAGTACGAGTCAAGGATGCCTTCAAAAATTGTGTGTTGGGTGGCGTCAGTGCTTTAAAATACCATTCCAACTACATCGTGTTTGCCTATTTTGAGTTTGGCTACGTAGAAGAGTATACGAAACTCGTTGGAAATAGTGGTCCGGCGTACAACATAGCTGTAAGTACTACAAGACGCATACACTTAATTCAATTTATTAAAAATTTACAGCTCAGACTTCAGCTCATAAATAGTATACTTGACATAACTGGTAATATCGTTTTTCTGAAAACAAATTTGTAAAATTTCTATATTAAACTTTATAACTCCACATTTACACAAGTAGGTGTTAAATCAGTATTACGAAAGTCAAATTAACTTTCATTCTTTAATAAATAAAAATAGGTGGAGAAGTTGGCCAACCATTTTGCTGAAACCGAAAAAATAATATATGATAACAGATTTGTCGACTTCACGGCTTCAGTTCACACTGTAGACAACCACCTAGTTTTATTGATCCAATCCAACAGATTAGCATTAAAATGTCAAGGGAGTAGTATGCGGAAACCCTTCCTTATACAATTTTATAAACTTTTGAATCAACAAGGTTTACAGGAAATAATTACCTCAGATTGTGTACACGCCCACTTTCCAACTCATGTAAGTTCTTAACACAACTATCTGGGAAATTAGAAATAATTCATTGCTTTTGTTTTAGAAAACTGCGGACACCTTGTTTAAATTGGCTATAGACGGCGGAATGTCCATAACACTTCGGTCATTGTCGGAAACCGTAGAAGTGGGAGAGAAAAAAACTCGAGAAACTACTTCATCTGCCTACAAATTTTGTTTATGTCTCCGCTTCGAGTTGTAACAAGCCAAATGATAAATCAAATGTTTTTACTTTACACATTTGTTTACAAGATTTGTGATCCACAGTACATTGTTTCTTGCAGGGTAATGTTTAAAAAATTGTGTTTATATCTCAAGCTGAATACTATACTAGTTTAACCTACAACATGAATAAAAATGATTTAAACATATTTGTGTGTCCTGTTGTTGAATTGCACATATGTACCAATAAAAAAAAAACTAATTAATAATTAACGAATTACCTAATTAAGAACTATTTCTATTCACATCTATTCCTTAATAGATAAATAATAGATGTAAAAAAAATAATAATAATAGATTAAAAATATTTTAATAGATTATTAATTTATTAATAATAATTAATCTATTAATTTTAATAGATGTGAATTTATTTTATTTTTTTACTGAGTTATTTATGTTTCACAGAGAATGCTTTGGAAACGACGCATGCACCTCAAGAGCCTGAAACGACTTCTTCAACGGTTAAAACACCGTTGACGCGCGTTCTCCGAAGTCAAAGCAAGGTGTCGTACCGAGTTGACGATGGTGTCTCTGAGGTCGGTTTTGACCGTGAAGCCGACACTGATTGGTCAATTCCAAATGACGACGAAGGTGATTGGTCAATTACAAACCAGACCGATGGTGATTGGCCAATTCCAAGTGACGTTGAGACCAACCCCACCGAAGGAGTTACGAAAGGTACTTCTACAAACCCGAATATGAATCGGAGGTATCGTGAATCGGCTGGCGCCGACAACCGATGCAAGCGTGCAAAAACCCCAGCCAAGCCGAATTCAAAGGCAATCGGCTCGCGTTCAGCCGTTAGAACCCAAGCGAAACTCAGCAGCTTGGTCGAAAAGGAATTCATCGCCAGGATGAAGTCAACGAGCCGATTCTGTGATGCGCCAAAAGAGCTCGAGTCAACACTACACGAATTTGTGCGCAAACACTTCGATCCAATTTTTTTTTGATGATCACGTGACACAGGCCCTTTTGGTCTACCTCCTCCACTCGGAACTAGAGGAACACAATCAGTCGACTAATACTTACATTTGCGCCACCGGCGCATGCACAGCTCGGTTTCGGGGCACGTATCAACTTCGACGTCACCAGGCGCAGGCGCACGGCGAATACTTCGACAGCGTTCCTTTCCAGTGCTTCCTGTGCCCAACTCGGTTTCCCATTGCGGCGCAGCTCAATGCCCACATACGCAAGAAACACAAGGGTGAGAGTCTGCCGCACCACTGCGAAGTGTCCGGTTGCACCGCGACGTATCGCAAGGGGCATAACCTCCTCGACCACACCCGGAGCACTTGACCGAGGTTGGATTCGGCACTGTTCGGTCCAAGTATTACAAGTACCGGGACACCGTGGCAATGAGCCAGGAACCGTTTCTCCGGGGACTGCGCAAGAGTCACACTTCACACAATCAAAACCGCTTCGCTCACATTTACTTGTACCGAGCCGGGTTGCACGTACCGGACGAACACGGAACGGTTACTAGGGTTTCACACCCTGGATTGTCATCCAAGTTCGGCAAAGGTCGGTTCAGCTCGGCCCTACCTCTGCGACTTGTGCGGCAAAGGCTTCAAAAAGCGGTTTGTCTACAACAAACATCCCTGTGCGAATCCTGCGCAGCTCAAGTGCGACGAGTGTGGTAATACATACACAAGAAGTTGAAGCACGCGCATGTGCAACTCTACCAATGTTCCGTGTGTCACTGCTCTTATACACGTTTCGAGGAGGTGCAGCGGCACGAAAAGTCACATAACGCAACGACTGGGTTTAACTGTGTTTTGCGCAAATGCGCGAGTCCCATTTTTGAGAATGTGGAGGACTTAAGGGCCCTGCCCATGACATCGGTCAAAGGTCACACGTCTGTGACATCTGTGGCAAGGTCTTCAAGGGAGTGCGTGCCATGGGCAGACTTACGCAGCACAGGCTCTGGCACACTGATGGGGGGCCCTTCAAGTGTCGATTCTGCGGCAAAGGGCACCCGCTAAAGATAAGGCAGGTGACGCACGAGGAAATTAATCATCCAGATTTGGTTGAGAAACGGATTTATGCGTGCAAATTGTGCGACGCAACGTTTACTGTTTATCAATACTTGCACAAGCACACTGCCTGGCACAAGCATGGTTCAAATGCATGTCGACCAATAGCAAAGAAGCGTTACTAAATATTGTCGACCAATAGGGAAGGTGATTAAATATTGCCGACCAATAAGAAAGAAGCGTTACTAAAGATTGTTAACCAATAGGGAAGGTGATTAAATATTGTCGACCAATAGGGAACAAGCGTTACTAAATATTGTCGACCAATAGGGAAGAGCGTTGTTAAATATTGTCGACCAATAGGGAAGAAGCCTTACTAAATATTGTCGATCAAAAAGGAAACAAGCGTTACTAAATATTGGCGACCAATAGGGAAGAAGCGTTACTAAATATTGTCGACCAATAGAGAAGAAGCGTTACTAAATATTGTCGACCAATAGTGAAGAAGGAGTACTAAATGCCTTTCAGAAACTTATAAATATTTGTTAGATTTTGGTTATTGAGTTGAGGACAAAGTTAATTTCTTGTCCCAATTACAATTTACAATTTTACCGTGAACACGTTTGAAACAAACAATTGTTTTGTTTATTGTACAAATTTATTGTAAAAAAACTGAACAAATGAAGAAAAAAAATAAACACATGAACACTTTCCACTGATTAAATTAGTCTCTGTAGTATAAAGCGTGTAGTATAAAGTATCTAATTATAGTTCGTTTTTTTGGACAAGGCACTTTATTTATTCTAAAATTTCAAATTTTGCATCCGCGGGCATACGGTCTTATACACAGATGACCTGCAGTGCTATTTCCGTCTGCTTTTGAACATCATCAAAAATTTCTCCAAAGTGCATTGAATACTGTAATCTGCAATAGTTATTGATGTGTTGTCACTATACATCGAGGGGCTTTCAGATGCTTTTACTAAACTACAGTTGGGCGGTATTCGATTGGCAAGTGCTCTCATCCATCACCTCCTTTATGCAGATGACCTCGTTATTGTTGCTGAATCTGGGGAATCCTTGCAAAATAA
>JAQFYP010003060.1:0-11547 GCA_034694865.1 Bilobella braunerae | reverse complement strand
GCCTTTAGTATAGGCGAGTCTGAGGTATGGAAGATCAGGACTTAAATGACCTGAATGCCAAGAGACTAAAAATCTGAATTTTGAATTTTGAATAGCCCTATAAATTCAAGAATTTTTTTTAAATGTACCACCGCAATCTCGTTTTATGTGCCATATATTTCTTTCTTTAACTATTTCAAAATATTTACTTAGAAAACATTTATAATCATTGTATATTATTTGATGGCTATTTCGTTATTAACAATTGAGGAAACGTCAATTGCATGCAATACTCTTTACTCATGGTATACTCTTTCAACTCAAAACATATAATTAGTAGAGCACTTTAGTTTTTCATATTGCGAGGATTCCGAGGTGAGACACGGCACATAATGGGAATTCAATATTTAAAAATCCAAAAATTGTATGGTTGGCATTTTGAGAAAATTGTCATTGTTGTAGGTGTCTAGATAATAAATTTACGGTGTGCAAACTTTATGGAACGGATCAATTTACCATTACAACTTTTGATGTCAAATTGATGTTAAGTTTATATACATTAAAAATAAAAAAGAGGTAAGTTAGCCACCAGGACAACAATTTAGTCTCAAAAATTTTATAAAGTGTTCACACAGCTTTTTAAGCCATTTTCAATCACATCTCACATTCTCAAATCACATTTTCAATGTGGTCATTAATTGACCAGCCACTAATTTTTTTTTGTTCTTTGACATTTCCACTAAGGGTTGGTCAACATGTAGAAGGATTGTTGGTGGTGGGTTTCGGTCATGGTGGGGAGGCGGGTGGCTGTGTATCGAGGGGTTGGTAAAAAGCCTTGTGGAGTGGAACGGAAGGAATTTCTGCTAGAGGTCAAACGGGTTCGGTCCCTACCACTACTCCGCCTTTGGCAAGAGATAGGAAAAACCGTCTTACGCATACAGACCCCAGTCCACCCACCGCAACTGCAACCCCAGGTCACACACACACCCCAACTGACCCACCTGACCTCCAATACCCCATTCTGGCAATGGAAGTGGGAAACCTATTGAAAAAAAAAAACACTTCCATATTGGCGACACCGGGACTCGAACTCGTGTCCGTCTAAGGCTAGAGCTCTAGGCTCTAACCACTTGGCCTGCGAGGGATGTACTATGACCAGCCACTAATTGGGAACGCAAACAGCTAGGACTTATTTTTCCATGCCATGTCAACTAATAATGAAATATGACTAGTTACGTCACTAAACATTCCCAACAATTTTTTTATGCTATTTGACATTCGCCTATGGCCTGGTCAACATGATTTCTTGTGCGAGTGAGTGGTGGAGGGTGGTATCGGCCTGTGAGTTGACTAGGAAGTTTCGAGGCGTGTGGCAAAGAGCTTTCTGCTAGACTGTGGACGTGGGTTTTACCACCGAGGAGCCCCTTGCTTAGACAGAGGCCGAACACGGTCTTACGCATACCGGCTCAAGCACACCCTCCACGACCGCAGCTGTCGAAGCTTCCACTCACCATTACCATAGCACTCACTTTTTTGTGCGGCTGCCGACATTCGATCTAGGCACCTACCCAAGCTAGGACAAGGGTCCTAGCCCATCGGACTACGAGCCTTTGGCTACAATCCCAACAATGCAAATATGTAAGTGCAAAATTTGAAATAATGAAATACAATAATTATTTATCAAGGTTTGGTTAGCGGTTTGCATTCAATATTAATTCAAATTAACTCAAAATTAACTTGAAAATTACCCCAGCCCGGATAAACATGTTGACGCAATCCATGCTCATGCCAAGTCCCAACGATTGCGTATATTGCATTGTGGAATTTCTTCGATGGACAAATGCTTGTGTTTTTGCAGTTCGATACTCAACTTCTTCAAATGCACGATCTTGCATGTGGTTTGCAGCAAGAAAAGCATCTATCTCCCCCAAAGATTCTACCTGAGTAGCACATTTATAAATTTCTAAAACTTCAGAAAAGTTTCAAGATAAGTTCATAAACATCATGCTTACCAACTTATCATCCATTTGTATAGGCTCTATGCCCTCACTTCGTCGAAGTATATTTAATGCTTCGTATGGTATTGAAACTAGGTCATCTTCGGACGCGATACAAACTATTGCAACCAATATACCTTCCACAAATTCTTCCGTAAGAATGTTGATTTCTTGAGCTAGGATGAGCTGAATTTTTTTAGAGGTTAGTTGATGTGTTCTAATTTATTGTTATCCTCATTTAAATCTTTTAATATTTGTCATGTTAACATTTCATTTTATATGAACTCCAAAGAATAATTCCGCTTAGGAGTTTATCACTCTTATCAGTTTATGCTCGCCATCGGAAAGTATAAGATAATATATATTAGAAAGTATAGATTTGTTAAACCAATTTCAACACAGTTCAATATGTACGTGTGTGTTTGGAAAACCATAATTTTTTTTTAGGTTTTTCAAATTGTACATTCCTGAAAGTAATTCTCTAATTCAAAATTCTATTAAAAAGGCGTTATTTTTTATTCATGCTTCCCTTTTCCTTGTATAAGAGATTGAGAACTTTCCATGTCACACTTTAAGTGTCACACAAAAACTCAACGCAACTTTACGCAACAATATAAATCCTCTAAAAGTCGAGCATGGGAGTGCTCGAACTCATCATTAGAAACAGGCATCCATCCCATTTTCAACTTGAGTTTTTATCGTAAAGTAAATGGGAATGTTTTTTTAAAGAATTAATCCTGTCCTATACGACGGGCATTTTGACTAATGACAGATAAATTTGCATAACCATAATTATTCATGAGACTACCAAGTATTGGTAGAAATTGTACCTGGGTTAAATTAGTTAGAGAAAATTTGTCGGTGATCCTTGTGAAACTCTCTTTCAGTTTTGTATCTCCAAGTGTTTCTGTATGCACCACATGTAAACTTGCGGCAGTTGAGTCGTGGTACTTAGCTGGGTTTTGTGCAATTTTTGAAAGTGACTCCAAAAGTAGATCAATTGCTACATTGGTTAGGTCAGTGGTTTTTCGAACATCTGCTTGAGCACAAACATCCTTGATTTTGAAATATGCATATGTAATTGCAAATGTTTTTTCATTGGATTCGAAAAGTCCAAATCCTTCATTATACTTCTCTCTATCTGCATCGGAACAAATTAGAACTCCAGCATTTGGTACCTACAATATTTTGAAACATTAATCGCATATCGTTATCATGAGAAATTAAGTGACAGATTCAGAAGAACGAAGTGAATTAAATGCAATATAGTGTTGAAATAATCCTTCATATAAGTATTTACAAGAAATTTAAGTTCTCATATGCAGTCATGTATTCAGAGACATTTAATTAAAAAAGTGTAATTTTATTTACAGTACTAAATTATCATAATGACCATATTTACGCCTTACTCATGCCTATGTTGCGCATACGTATTTAAGTTAATTGTAGTTGTAATTTAGTCTAAGAAATCGCATCGAAGTTTAAAACACCGCCTACAAAATAATATTTAACAAAGCTGAGCAAAAATCGAGCAAATCATGCTAACAAAAAATTCAAATGCTACCCTAAAGCCCAATGCAGTCGATTTTTAAATGACAGAATTTACGTGGCACGATTAGAATTGTATAATATAATGGTTTACCATTATGCTCCGATTGAGTACACAGTGCCTGGGATTATGCTTATTCTTGTGCTGTGCCAAGATTGTATTCAGTTTTTCAACAAATTTTGCAGCTCTAGCACTTTGATACATATCCGGTAATATTGATGCATTCCTTACTTGCCGTACTCTTGATTTATGGAAGTAAAGAGCTACCGCAACGCATTGATTCTCAGTAAAGCTAATAGCTATACCAATAGCTGTTGCTGAGTTCATCTGTTTGGGAACAATGCTTTTAGCATGCTTTACATTATATTTATTATAATTTAGTATTAATGGTTTGTTATGTGTTGTTCACCATCTCTCATTATATTGAAATAATATACACTGAAATTAAAATACTTAAACCCACAAAAGCGGGTTCAACTTTTTTCTACAAAATAACATAGCCCTTGATATTAGAAATTGAACAAAACTGAAACTGGACAGTAATGCCCTGCCATAGTAGCTGAAGAAGCCGCTTATAGGACATGAGGGCACAGAAGTTAATATTATTTTCCTCTTTGCCTATAACCTATGACGTTTGGGTTTGTGACTCAAAAAATCGTAGTGTTGCTTAATTTCTAAAGTCAGTTCTAGTACAATTTAGGTAAACTTACGGTTTCTCGATCCAGTTTCGAAATTCCGACAAAAATTTTCTCAAAAAGTGATATCTGCTCATAGTTAAAGGTTTGGCCAATACTCAGTACATCGTTCTTAGGATTTCCGCTTGCGCCTGATATCATTGTAAACAGTGTTCCCACAACTTGTTGTGGAGGGAAAGTGCCCTTTTTGCATAATATACTTGCAGTAAACCCGTCTCCGACTCCCTTCACCAAGGCAGTATACTCTTTAGTGTATAATGATAAAAGAGCATTAGATAACTTCTTTGCTTGAAAATTAATCTATGAATACACCAAGTGCTCGTATTAGGAAAATGGTTCACTAAAAATACAGCATTATAACAGATTTGATTTTGAAAATGATAGGTCTTACCGCCGCTTGAGTTAAACTATATACTTTTGGAATGTCGAAATTAAGACTTTGTGAGAAGTCTGTGACTTTTCCCCTTTTTGTCAGAAACACGATTACAAATCTGCTACCATCACAAGCCCAACCAAATGTTACATTTTTGGGCTTCTCTTTGTATATCTGGCGTATGCATATAAATCAATTTAGTGTTGAATTGCCAACTATAAAGCAAGTGGCGACTTACTTGTGTGAACGCATAGTCAATTCCGTTTTGAATAATGACAGAGTTTGCATCAAGTTCCATGAAAACCTGGTTCATGTTTTTTGGTATGTTCTGATATTTGCCGTTTTTAATTGATGTGATAGCTTTCTCAGCGGCCTCAACTATCTGCTCAACTTTACTTATATTTTGGGACCTATAGTTTGAACGAATGAATGTCCACTGGTAATCGTTCAAAGTGATGCCAAAGCCTGACTCAACTGTTTCCTTGTTTAAAATTAGATTAGCTATTTCGTCAGCTTCGTGCGGTTGGTGTGGATTGTCAAGCGTTAACTCTCCAGGTGAGTGCAATTCAGTATGCAGAAGGTTCATACATTGTATATACTGGTCAGTTAAAATTGGTTTCGGCAAAATAAGAACAATTTTTAGCTTCTGTACATTATCTTTTGTCATGTAGGTAACGACGGCAATGCCTATGCCCTGGGATGATTTTAGCAGTAACTAAAATATGTGCATTCATTTGATTTCAAGAATTTAAAAAAAATACATTGGTTTGACTAACACTGATACATATTCATCAATATTTAGCCAAAATATTAGTTTAAAAGTAATAGTAATAAGCTTAGTAGTAAAAGTTAGTTTAATAATGTGGAGCGTTAAGGGGACGATTTGCAGACAAATGTTAAATTTTTCTGCTCGTTGTCTGATTGACTTGGTCATTAGTGTCATGAAGTCATTAACATATTAACCAATTCGCCCCATATGATAAAATTCCTCTCACCAAGTATCATTTGCAGTTACTGTTTTTACAGTTACAGTTACAGGGTTTTGTGTGGGTTTACCTGAGATAATGCTGCTAGGCGTAAATCAGTATCCTCCTCGGCAGCAACTGATTCAAAATAATCCAAACTTTTTATGTGTTGAAACGCTGTTGATTTAGTTGAGCTTTTGAAATCCAAGTTGCTAAGTTGTTGAACAAAATTAATTGCTAGTTGAACTGCTACCGAAAGAGAATTATCTATGCCTCCTTTTTCACAACTCCATGAGATTGCAGCGAGTATATTTCCGTACACCTCAAGTTCAATTGCATTATATTTGTCAATGCCATTGATCAGCATATTATGTGCATGGTCCGTCGCAGTAAAGTTTAACTGAAATATTGTGGAAATTTTGCCAGATATCCTCGCGGTAAATATAATTATAGTAACACGGAAATGGTAAGTACAATTCTTCTCAAACAACAAATTCTAGCAAAAATTTTAAGTTGACTATTACATTATGTGTAAAAGTTTTAGAATATAATATTCAAAATTGATAAGTTGTATGCCATAATAATAGCTTTGTATTACCGCTTCTGAATTTGCGCGATTCAAGAATGGCAGATTTTGTAACGTGCTGTAAAACTGTGTTCGAATTTTGTCAACTGCGTTCAATAATTCTTCTTGTTTTGGTTCACTTGATTGTTTGAGTTCAAAGCATACAAGTAGAAGCATATTTTGTTTGGTTTCATCCCTACCGCTCCAAAAATGCACTTGAAATGAATTTTTTATTTGCTCATAGTCATCTCCTGCAATACGCCCTCGCCCAATTGTAAAAACATCTGATTGACTTCCAACCCACTCCGGAATCGGAACAACAACATTTGGATTGGGAGACATCAAATATATCCTGCAAATCATATCTACAAACAAACTTCCTTTTCGCGAATCTTCTGCTTCGTTCTCATGGTGAAAAAAGCAAATTAACGGCTTTTCCCAATGAGCCACGCCTATTCCTTCGATTGCGTTTTGCTTTGGGATCTTCTTAAATAGTTCTGTACCAATCACACCTAATTTCTTGTTCTATGATTTAAAAGTGCATATTATGAATAAAGCTGCAATAAATAGTTTTGGTATATAACACTAGTGTCAAATACCAAGGGTAATGTAGTGCGTTAATTCTAAATCTTACTTGAAATTCTGCTCTTATACTTTTCTTTTCAGTATCAACTACTTGCGTTCTTATGGTTTCAAGGCATGTACTCCATTTGTTCGTATTTAGTATAGAAGGACTCAAAGTTGAAATAATTACAACGGCTAAGTTTGCGTCTTTGATAACAGAGACGTTTAAATCTTGTGTTGTGATCATCTATAAAATAAAATTGTATAAGCCATAAATTGAGTACGGTCAGGTGAGATGCGAATGTAAATAATTTTTACAAAAGCTATATATGTGATAATCACAGCTAACAGAACTTGATCTAGCAAAATTTATTATCATGAAAAAATGCACATGGCAGAGTTGTCACGTTGTATTTGAGATGTTCCTGTCTTTCAAAATAGGATATGATTAGGTTAAGTCAATTTATATTTTTTTTTACAATTCTCTTGTTAACAAAAGAAAACAATTCTCATTTTGAGGTAAGACCACGCTTTCTTGGTATATTATGGAAGTGACATGTTAAAATTTGCAAAATGGAAACTGAATAAAATTTAAAAAAAATACAAATAAAGAAACTATGTTAACACATTTTGTTTCTGCTTTATAACTGAGTATATTGTGTGACCTTATCGTCGTTTCAACTTACATTAAAGTAGAAGTGAGCATGCAAAGTGGGTTAATATTCAATTAGTTTGGATTTAAGCATTTCTAAGGAATGCACTATTGTAGGTAGTGCGTGAAAATGGATGGTTGAAAACTCACACACTTTGGGTTTTAACCAAATCTTTTTTGTGTTTCTTTACTCTAGTTATCCCATTTAAGGGAGACCAGCCAAGGTTGCCCATCTTTTGGCAGTGGTGCCCTAAAAGGACATTCATCGAATTTACTAGGCCTGAATTTTCAGTTTTTACTTTTGTGTGAAAAAATTAAAATACATTCCTAGAAAACTGAAAGGGTTCGATATCTAACTTATTGGTTTCGGTTTTGAATTGAGTTGTTTAAGTTATGGAAACTAAACCGTTGTGATACATAAAAAATATAAATGAAGACTTTCTATCTTGAAAGTTGCATTTTTTGAAAATCATTTTCGGTGAATTCTTTGCCGTTCCAAGCTTGATCATTCCTAAACTCATTCTGGAAAAAACTGTTGGGGGTTACAGATGCATTTTATTTTCCAAATAACTTTGCAACCAGCCATTTAAAGCCCAATGTCTCGATTAATATTTCCAACTATTTCCCGTACAACAACTACATTTCTTTGAAGACCAGTGAAAAATCAACTACAAAGGAAAAATAAATAGTAAACTTCAAAAGTATAAATTCCATTGTTCAATTTTGAGCTGCATAATGCATAATAATTGCACAAATATGCAAGTGCAAATTGCAACTCTTAACTGCAGTTGTAATTTGCAATTAGCAATTACAGTTTCCATTTGAATACGGTACTTTCTAATTTTTTGTGTTGTTGCAGATTAAAATTGAGTTTTACTAGGGTGTGTTAAATTTTCTGTTTACATTTTGCATCAGTTATATTTGTCCCTATATTTTGAAAATTGAGTATTGTGTTTTTTACGGTGTATCAATTTGTGATTGTTTTTATTTTCGTTTCCGGGTGAAGGGGGGCTTTTGGGTCATCGAGACCATCATAACTTTTTGTTCCATACAAAACTAGGGTGTTACCTTGAACTGTCATTTTGAGGTCAAGGGGTCAATTGGGCGTAATTATGGGCAACAGAGAAAAATGTAAAATGAACCATTTTTCTCAAAGATTTTTGACTCCCAGGGGGTCACCTCTGTTCAAATTAAAATAAACTTGAACTGGGTCGGATATCGGGGAACTTGTATCCGAAAACCGCTTTGAGATATGTTATGTAGTTCCTGAGATAAAAATTATACTCGGACGGACAAAGCAAAAACAGTAGCTTCGCTCCGCTTCCGCTACTTAATAAACCGTTGCAAACGTACGTAACCAGTAGCGTCTTGTACTCAAGAAGAAATGTGGGTCACTTAAGGGGTCATACATATGAAGGGGAAGGGTCAGGAGTCACTCGAGTCAATATATCTATCATAACATTTGTATCTTATAAAACTAGAAAATCCGACTTTCTAGATTGGGGGGTCATTTTTGGGAGTCATAGAATGGGGGTCAAGGGTAACTAGTGTCATTGAGACTATAATACATTTTTATTTAAGAAAAATACTCGCTAGAACCAAAAAATCCCGATTTTTTTTATTTAGGGGTCATTTTGGAGATGAAGGGTCAGACCCTGATGACCAATTTTTGACTTGAGCTGAGTCTTAACTCCTAGAATATTCTCCCAAAAACAGATTTAAAAAAAGTTAATCCGGAGTTAGAGCGCAACCGGACAGACCGACGGACAGAGCGTTTCCATAAAGTAGCTAAGCCGCTACTTAATAAATATGTTAAAGCCTTACATCATTGATTTACAAAACAAGCCACCAGTTCTCTTTATAGTGAAAAAATAGGCGTGAAATGCAAACGTCCTCTTATAGGTGACAACAAAATGTAAGTAAGTATAAGTTTGGTTGTGTACCAGATACAGGTCCACTGCAGATAGCTCATTTAACTTGTATTTTTCTTTTATATCTAAATTCTTCAGACTTAGCACAGATAATTGCTGTTCATTCCACGCAGATTCAATTTGTTCAATCGCAAATTCAGCAGTCTCGACAACAGAGATTGGTGGATCTTTTATTTGGACAATTGTGGCATAGTATTTATCCCCTTTCATCATCCCGGAAATCGCGGCGCATGGTTTTGTCTGGACCTTCTGCTCAGTTGAATTTCGTTGTATTTGACTAAAAATGAACGCAGCCAAGCTACTTGCCAAATCGAAACCAGGAAGCTAATAAGTAGAATTTACAAATTTGCAAATATAATATTAACATTAAGGCGGAAGCGTCGCTACTGCTTACCCCTACGGAACAGATTGGCACTGGTGAAAAGTTTTGGCCGAACCATTTGTTTCGAAATTTGTTGATTTTGGACAACACTTCCGTAAAGTTTGAGCGGGCCCTTGGTAGTAGCTTGTAAAGTATAACTGCCACGGCTACGTCATTCTTCCCGTTTTCATTGCAGCTGAATACAAGGCCTATTGTCTCGGTCATTGTAAGCTAATTAATAGAATAGTTTCAAATTATATCCTAACGTAAACTTTTGTATTTTTTACTAGAAAAGTTTTTCCGCAACACCAAGAATGAAATTCCGTCACGTATCACAACAGCCTGAAATTGGTTTTGCGTACAATCGTAATTTCCCCAATTTTCCAAATTTAATGGTGATTCCGTTGAAGCATTCTCATCTTTCAGGATATCGGCAAGTAAGGCTTCTTTCCTAGTAATGTACATCGTCTTCGGATCTGCTAGCATTTCAATTCTTGCAGTGTACGGTAAAGCACAATGCTCCATTCCGACGTCATTTTGGAATAGCATACCAAATGTCGTGACACTTTCAGCTTCATTTTGACCGGTGGCTATAATGTCTACGTAGTTGCTTGCAACTGAGTTGGCAAAATCAGTTGCCTGTTTATAGTAATGATTTATTAGCGTTTAGTTATATTTAGTTTAACATTATTCTATTATTAATATTAATACAGTTAGTTATATTATATTTAGATTAGTATTTATTTATTTTAGTTTATTTTTACTATAATTTTTAGGTTTATTTTTCTGGCTTTTGTTTGTTAGGTTTAGGTTTTTAGGTTTAGGTATTAAAACCTAGCTCTCACCTATAGCTAACCTAAACCTAAAAATATCTGCAAAACAAATAAAATTTTAAATGCAAAATTTTCTAAAAGAAAAAAAAATATTTTTTGAGAGTGCTTCAGAAAAAAAATTCAGAATCTTGTTTAGAATGACAAAATGTATATAGGAATTTTTTCCTAATTTTCTGTATTAGCACGGTACTAGCTGACGAAAACACGTCACATCGTATAAATTGATTTTACCCGTGACCAAATTGAGCAATAACATTTCAAGTGTATTGCATTGCAATTGGAATGGCATATGGCGAAATCGTGGTTGGCGGTTTCACCATGTTTCACCATTTGTCAGTGCAATGTTACACAATTACAAATTGAGTGCTTTGTGCATTGGCAAATGGCAAAATGCATCCATCAAATTAGCATATTCTGGTTTTATATAATGTAATAGTGGAGTCTCGACTGTACCTCCAGAGAGAGCTGACGTCTCCAACATAACCTCCTCTTCAAAAATAGTTTAGAACAATAAGACAGTGCATTGTGACCTCTCGATACAGTTTTCCAATCATCTCTAACTCTCTATACAGTTTTCCGAACAATTCAAACCCTCTACGCAGTTCTCCGAACAATTCAAACTCCATGTAATTTTGCGAACAATTCAAACCCTCCACGCAGTTCTCTGAACAATTCAACCTCCAAGTAATTTTGCGAACAATTCAAACCCTCCATGCAATTTTGCGAACATTTCAAACTCTCCACGCAATTTTGCGAACAATTCAAACCCTCCATGTAGTTTTGCGAACAATTCAAACCCTCCACACAGTTCTCCGAACAATTCAACCTCCATGTAATTTCGCGAACAATTCAAACCTTCCATGCAATTTTGCAAACAATTCGAACTCTCCACGCAATTTTGCAAACAATTCAAACCCTGCATGTAATTTTGCGAACAATTCAAACCCTTCACGCAGTTCTCCAAACGATTCAAACCATGTATGCAATTCTCCGAACAATTCTAACAAGCTCCAACCTAGCCTCCAAAGACAAGACAAGACATTTTAGCTCTCAACTCTCATTGCAAACTCATGGCACCCAAAT
>JAQFYP010003059.1:0-11547 GCA_034694865.1 Bilobella braunerae | reverse complement strand
AGGCACGTGCAGAAAAATTGAGCTACTTGAACTGAAAACGATAAGTTTTCACTAGTACGAAGTCCATAAATCACAATATTCGTACCAAAAGTGTTTGACTCTTCACTAGTAAAATTTTGTTTGTTTGTGCACTGACTAATGAATTTCAATATTGATTTATCAAACTCTGATCTTAACTTTAACAACGCTGACAAAACTTTCTCACTTCTACGAAAGTTCCACGTTCTTGACATTGAATTTGATTAATTGTTGCAAATTGCTTAGCAAAATTTAAATTTTGTTCACCGTTAAATTCTAATAACAATTGACGATTGACTTAAATCACAGGACTTTGCTAACACAACCGTTCCGCTTCACTTCTAAACTCACTCTCGGGATAGGGAATAGGCGATATGGCTAGGGGAAGATTAATTACTTCAAAGTCATATGGTCCAGTTAGGTGCGTTTAAGATAATTAATTATTTTTAGTTACGTTGGGTTTAGAATGGGGTACGGTGGGTATGAGTTAGGTGAGGTTTGAGGGGTCGGCTCTCGGGGGTCGGCTCTGAGGGACCAAAATTTTCATGTTGGGTGGGTGGAAAAAGGGGTTTTTCCTCATATCGGTTTAACACAGAAATTTTGGGTCCGAACAACGCACCTACTACCTACTTTGGGCTTCGGAGGTAACCTGAACCCTGAACCCTGATTTTTTTTTAATTTCACATCCTCTCATTATCAAATTTGTATGAGATTTGACAAAGACATGTCCTATATTTTGACCTCCACAGGTGAGGTCAAAATATAGGAGGGTGGTGGTCAAGAGGCCCCCGAGAGAGAAGCCCCAACCCTAAAAGCTCGAGAACCGCAAATTTGACATACCCCGCGATGTGGGAGGGGGAGTTTCACAATGTTCAAAGAGTTCAGTCGGGCTCCCCTGACAGGTAACTCTCCCCCACATCCCTGCGTATTTCGGTTTACAGGGACAGAGGACGTAGGGGGGTTTGGATTCGAGGGTGCGGTGCGCAAACTTTTCACCACCCCCCTCTGGAGGGAATGCTCAGGGGGTTACCCGCCAGTTAACTCCCCCTAAAAGTTTGAAATGTTAACAGGTTTAAAAGTGACGGTATTTCACTGATACTTCAAATTGGTATTTCTAGGAACAATCGAATTGTGAACACCGTACTTCGAACGGAAACGAACATTATTTTTTTTGCTTAATAGGTTTTAGATTTTCCTTAATAACGAGTCGCTGCCATTTTGATTTAATGATAGTATTATCGGAAAGTTTGAGAACTGCGTTTAAAACTTAATGTTAGTTAATTGAGTTGGCTCCAATTTGATTGATTGATCGTAATGTAAATTGAGCTTTACTTCACCAAAAAGCATTGAAACAGCTAATAATTCGCAAAATAGTACAAATTAGCACGATTTGATTAATTTATACGAAATTTAAAACGTTGCGTTTTGTAAATTTTTGGTACAAAATTAAATTTTAACTTTGCGCTTTTGAGAATGCAGTATCCACTCCTAACGCTGAAATTTTGTACATTTTAGCATGACAACAACTTACGGTATATTGTTTTAATTTGAAAGCACGGTATAAGTGTACCATAAACTAGTAGTATCATATACTAAGTACATAACACAGTTACCAAATACTCAAAACAAATTAAAGAAATAAATATTCAAATCTATTGACGGTTCGAAATGATTTTTTTTATGTTCAAATTTAGCAAAGTCAAAAAGTAATAAACAGATTGCTACTCCAATCACACAAATAAGCTTGTACAAATCTAAAGCTGCTACTGCTTTGCTGGGACGTAGCTTAGAGTTAGTCACAGAAACTATCAGTTGTGCAGAAGCCCCGGACAAGAGGAAGCTTGGTAATAAGGTTTAGTATATATGAACTAAGGTTGAAAGGCTACGGCAATGCATAATAAACGTCACCATATACACATATTTGTGGTTACTGATAAAGTTTAATGACAGGGATTTCTTGGCCGTTGCACAAATGGCATTACAAGGGTTTTCATTTTTGCGTCAGCGTACATGATTAAAAAAGGACGACGCTGCAGATCCACCAACGGCTAACCCAAAGAGGCTGGTGGAACACTGCTACCAAAAAAAGCTACCATTGGTAGTGAGTACCCATTGCAATCTTCATCACCCGCACTGGGGGAATACTGACACCAATGCCTGCCTTTCTCCTTGAGTGGCTGATGGGCACGCAGATGGTAACATTAACCCTGGCCACAAGCCAACCTTTTAAACCAGAACACGCGGGGAGGTACCAGCGAGATGTTACTCTGGTATCTTCCGACTTAATGGAAATGGTTCGAGAATGGCGTATGGATGAAGCAGATTTGTTTTCGAATCACACAACCATACGGCATGGATTACAATTGGGTAAGCCACTTGGTTTCTACAGAAACAGGCAAAAACCCAAACGGGACAATTTACCTTTACCATTGATTTGATTTATATCTCAAAACCGGAGGTATTTCAAACCAGCAATTTAGAGATCAAGGTAATTCTGGTCACAAGCGCGCCGGTGAAAGCCAATCAGTTTGCCCACATAGAAGGGTAAAACTGAAGGCCCAACTTATACTTATTGGACACCTGAGCTATCGTACCTTCAAAAGAAAGCATGGAAAAAGTCAATATAGCTGTAAATATAGATAGCTAGTGAGTTCACAAACGATACCGTAGCTGACTACAAGAGGGACCGAAAGGATTTCTCGGACTGACTACGGGAAGCAAATATACGCCTTTAATAGGTACTGTGAGTTATATAAGGTTTTTTTTTCTCTTTCAAAATTATTAGGGCTCAACCATTGTTTCTGTTTTATTTTATAAGGAAACTAAAGTATCTGTTTAAGTTAATTAAGTGTTACTCGTACAAAAGAGGGGAGGAATTTGGCGTAGGTAAGTTAAATGTATACAGTATAGGCAAAAAGTAGGCTATTTGTTACACATACCATTGTAACAAAAATTACAACATCTAATAGACCCGCTCCATAGGCTAAAAAAATAGGTACTGTGTGGAGGTAAAAACAATACAGGCGGCTGCGAGGTTTTATAAAGTCTTTGCTGGGCGGAAGACCATTAGACTTACTCGAATGGAAACCCAGCCGGGAGTCTATATTGCTGGTTCAGAAGACATCGTTGGGTACCTGTTTCATAAAAATTTCTTGCCAGATCCTCTTCCTGATTATTCACCACCTCCTGTATGCAGACGACTTAGTAATCGTTCCCGGTTCAATAGAGTGGCTCTAGAACAAAATCACTTTGCTGAACTAGCAGTAAATATAGGTCACTCTGCCGCTGAGGCACTGAAGTCAACTTTTAAGATGCCTTGCTACTTCCTCATGGCAATTCTGCATTCCACAACGTTTTATAGCGCTGCAATTTGGGGTTTTCCCAATTGTGATACTCTCAAAAATTTCCGAGTGAAGCAAGCACTCAAAATTCCCATCTCTCCCCGGGCTACTTATTGTTAGTCCACCTCAAAACAGGCATCCATCCCTCACATCAAGTTCGGGTTAGCAAAGTTGTACTAGCAGAAGTGGTGCAGACTTTTTTGCAGGTCCAAAACGGCTAATAGGAAGACAAGCAGGAAAAGATGGGAAGATGTTCAGGGAATATGTAAAGGAACAGCACAATTAGTGCCCGCAAGTAAAATTTCGTTACCTAAACGAAACTAAACTGTGCAATGTAGATTTTTACTCAGTAAAGGAATCCATGTCCGTGCCCCATTCCTTTAAACTGACTGGGAGTAGTTTCTCCGCAAAGTTCTACCTGAAGCAGAAACTACTACGACAGTCTCCTCAACAGTGGAAAATGGGTGAATCTTGGTTATTTAAGGAAGAATCTTGCAAGTTTTGTTTTTTCTCCTTAATACCTCTACCATGTCTGGGTGTATCAAGTTAGCAGAAAAAAGTGTCAAGTTAGCAGAAAAAAGTTAGCAGATAATCGCGTTCGCTGAAAACTGCGTAAGCAGAAAATTGCTGTAGGAAATTGAATTAAAAAAAATTGCGTTATCAGAAAATTGCTTAATTCGTTACGGAAAATTGATTTTGCGGAAAACTCCGTAAGCAGAGAATTGCCTTAGAAAATTGCTTTAACAGAAATTCGATTTTCGCAGAAAAAATTGTCAAATAAGCAGAAAAAAGTTACCAGAAATATGCGTGCGTTGAAAACTGTTAAAAGAGAATCCCCTTAGAAAAACTTTCCGTTAGCAGAGAATTGCCTTAGAAAATTGATTTAGCAGAAAATTGCGTTCGCAGATAATTAAGTACACAAATTAAAATAAAATCTAGAAATGGACAATTAATTTTCTTCTTGCTAGAGAAAAAGTTTTTGTTTAATATTGTGTCAGTCAAAAACATTGAAAATAAAGTTTCAAACGAAATAAAAAAAACCATCAGAAAAATATCAAAAGTGTCAAGTTACCGGAAAAAGTTAACGAAAAAAGTCAACGGAAAAAAGTTGAAAAAATTATAAAAAAAAAAATAGTATAATGGCCGTGGTCAAAACGTCCGAAGCATGGAAAAGAAAGTTTTAAGTTAAATAAAAAACCATCGGAAAATGTTGAGTGATGAGATGACAAGTTTAAAAACAAGTATTATTTCCAGTTAGTAACGATAGGATGAAAAATTATCGTAGGAAATCTCTACAAAATATGTCAAAGCAAGCGAAGCGGTAAAGTGTTTGCACATGTGTGGCAAGAGAGACATGCTCGTTTGAAAGGTGAAGGACGTGGAATAGTGCGTATCCGTCTAACTTAATTTCCAATTTGTAGCAGATGATCATCGACGCTTTTTGTCAGCTGGATCACACAAATTTTAGAAAGTGTTAGTATAGAAAGTATATTAGAAAGTATAAGTTTGATGATCAACTGAGATACTGGATAGTGGGCGACGGAAATCAATCAATCAATTAGCATGAATTAAAATTTTTACAAATTCATGTATCAACGCCACTTCATAAATTATACAAATACATAATTTTTTTACGTTTGGGTGTATCATATTTCGTGGTCTTCACGGCAGATTGAAAGTATAAAAATTGAACTTTGCGACGAATGACATTTGGCCATAGTACAACCGGAAGTAATTTTGGAGCCGGAGTTTGGACCTGAACCACCCCAGATGAAACCTGTTTTTGCACAAAATTTAGAGCATGACGCGATACATTGAATAGAAAAATCTACGTATCAATTATCAAAATTGTACTTTGCCACATTTGAGTTTGACCCTGAGAAAACCGGAAGTAATTCCTTTTACAGCTTTTCTTCTTTAATTTGGTTTGAGTTTCACCCAAACCACCCTATTTTTTAAACTTAATTATGTGCAAAATATGGGGCTTCTAGCCACTGTGGTCTTTTCAGACTTAAAAAAAAACAAATCGAAGTTTTCGGTCATTTTGACATTCGACCCTTGACCCTAATAGACTGGAAGTAAATTTTGCCCTAACTTACTTACCTTACTTATATTCAAAACATAGTTCTAGTATCTCCAGCACAGGATCAGATGCTGACATTTGACTTTTTAACAACCGGAAGTATATTTTGGCAAAAGTTTGACCACCACGTATTTTTACCCGATCTGTGTGTAAAATACGGCGCCTGTAACTTCAGCGGCTTTTCCAGGCATCAGCTACAGACTGACACACAGACAGAGAGGCGAATTATTTTATGGTATAGAAAAGCAAGAACTGAACAGAGAGATATACTGACAAATTGATGAGCTGTCGTCGCTTGTCAAGACAGGGCCTCATTTTTTTTGGGCAATTTGACAGCACTATTAATTGTCAAGTCATGGCTCTGGTTTGATTTTTCTTAAGTAAAATTTTTTTGGGTTAAGTTATGAGGTATATTATTGATACAACGGTCGTTGACTGTATAGTCAGTGCCTCATCTTCTTTCTAATTTTCATTGTAAAACTTTTTAATTTGAGTAGAATTTTCATAAGTCAACCTAAAATTCTCATTGCGTCATCGCAGCGTCAGCGTTCCCGACGTCGGCGTCATTTCGACAAAATTTCAAGAAGAACGCAGATCCAGATTGAAACATTGTAAGCTACTTGTAACCTCCAAAGTTCCTTCAACTGCTCCACAGAATTAATTGGCCTCGTGCCGTGTGCGTCAATAACGACCGTAAATAGCAATAACGACTTTTTATTTTGAAGTTACGAATATGTAAATTTGTCATTTAGCATAAGAAGAGACTGGTTCCAAAAATAGAAATTTAATAAAATTTTGCAGCAATGAAACTTTGTCAAATTTTCCTCCTTTGAGAATTAGGGCGAGATTTTCTCAATTCAAATTATTATCAACTTTTAGCATTCAATCTTACAATTCAGTGCACAAGTCGACATTCTTGGTTGAATTCAATACATTCCAACCCCTCAACAATTACTTGCTAGTACTTCCATCACTAATTGTGTTACGTTTTATCACTAAGATCAAAAATAACTTATAAAAAATTAAAGCAATTGCATTAAAACTGAGGTATTGAACAAATAAACTAACACGTCTAATCTTGAAATTTGTATTTATTTAATGTCTTGTAGTTTTATTTTCTGCGTACGTAAATTACAATCACATTACATATAACAAATGACAATCAGAAAAATTTGGATTTTATATTCTAAGAATAACTTGTTAAATGTTTGCCGCTCCAAAAAAGTGTTTAAGGTAATCGCAATCTCATTACTCTCTATGATTCATTTTTTTTCTAATAATTAGAGTTTGTTTCACATACAAAATCAACTGTATTTGCGTGTAATAATTGTTTCACTTATTTGCTTGTTAGCACACTTCAATGAAGTTGAAGGGATTGACACGTAGATTGTTGTTTTGCAAAGCTTACATGTATGACGTTACATCCTGTTTAAAATTCATGAATTTTAATTAAAGTGTATCCCGAATCATTCATTCATGTTTTCAGATAAGCGCCCGTCTAGATCATGTTATTTTGTAGTTTCATATGAGAAAAATAATGCAAGTGGCAATTTGACATTGACGTATTTTATTTATAATATAATTTTGAACGTAAGTGCGGCCTTGAACTGTTCAATATTGACGCAAAAGAAGAAAATGACGCGTTAGTTGTTTTTATAAAGATTATATATTATAAAAATCTATCATAAATTTTAGGAACAATGTTAATAAAATAATTGTGTCAATTTATTTTATTCATTTTAGAGAATCATAAGAAACGTATTGTGCTAACCAGCAACAATGCATTCTCGCTCACCAAATGACATGCTTCTATAAAACAGAAAACATTTTCATTCAATTATTAGCAAAAACTTAAAAAAAAAACTAAACTAAAAACTCGAAACGGTCATACTATACAACTTTGTATAGTCTATTGTAAAATTCACTTTAATTGACATTTGGTCTTGGTGTCACAGGACATGCCAAAAAAAACCTTAAATAATAATATAGGAAATAAAATAAAACGTAACTTTCTCAACGACATGTCACAGGATTACATTATATAACAAATTTATTTTTATTTTATTTAATACATTATATTATTATAATTTACTAATTAAATAAATTACACACATTTGGATTGAAAGAAGAAGAAGAAAGAAGAAGAGTTTTAAGGCACTACAACCCAGAGTAAATCAGTAATCTCGAGCTAAGGACTTGAATGATACTTAATTTTGGTGGTGAATGTCGCAATGTAATATTAGAGAGGATTCGCTACAAGCTAATTTGATTTTTATTTTGCTTCAGCTTCAGAAATTGTGAAGCTAAACCGAAGCAATTTATCTTCACACTTTTCGGTTTCGCCAGAAGCCAAAATGATTTGGATTAGGATTCGGCTTCAGACAAATTTAATTCCTCCTTTTGGGGAAAGTAATCCTGTACGTAGAAATATTCAAATTTGCGATTGATGTAATCCTTAATATTTATTTGTCACTATTATGATTAATAGGTTAGTTATCAGTATTCCTATTTAATTTAATTATGTTTTGAATGTTAGAAAGTACTACACAACCTAGCCAAACTAACCTACTTCTAAGAACGCTCGTTTCTCAGCCATGTGTCTTGTTCCAAAACAAGTTGCTGCACTGGTCAGCATCGATGACATCACACGGTTTCTAATCAATGCGGTCTTCTCCTCTGAGCTACCCTTATCCTTCTAGGATTTGGTTAGTTTATTTTTTCCATTCACCATCTGTTCCGTGACATCCTGCAGTACCTTTAATCGTTCGGAATGCTCCTCCTCGGCTCCAGACAATGATTAACCGGAGAAACGCAATATCGGTGTTAAAACAAAATGCTGTCTTGCGTTTTTTGCCATCAAGTTTATCGTTAATCTATAATAAAGTACAGGTTAGGTTAGCTTAATCTTCACATACTTAAATCAAAGAGCTTTGTTTAGCCTAGTATTTCAACTAACTTTACAATTTATATAACCAGAAATATTTTTATGAACTCACCATCCTCTACCACTGGACCCGTCAACCAGTATGAACTCATCCACCGCCATGGTTGTAGTCTGCTTAATATGTTAACTCGATTGTTAGGTTAATTAACTCGATTATTAGGTTAGTCCAGTAAAACAAAGGTAAAGTCAATTAACTGTAATGAGAATACAAGTCGAATTGAAAAGAAATTTGGAAGAAACAAAACAAGACTTTCATAAGCCCGGGAAAACTTTAGTTTGGTCATGTGACTCTAAAGTCGCCTTTTGATTGGTTGAGAGTGAAACAAAAATTTCAGCTTGTAGAACCGTTCTACAAGCCAGAATCTCCGGTTTAGTTTCACATTTTGGATTCACTCTCGCAACGGTGACGTCATGAGTGACGTCGCGAAGCCGAAGCTGAATCCAAAACCCGAAAAAGCTTGTAGCAAAACCTCACTATTTATTTTAAATTTGACAATCACCAAACAAAATGACTGACTGGGACACGACTCTCTGTAAAAACAACACTTCCCAACAAAACTTTTTTTTTACTGAAGTTTATACAATCAATCAGAATTGAGAAATTTAGAAAGTGTAATACAATTTACAATCGTTAAAAATAAGAACCAACTTGTTTTTATAAATTTTCCAAGACGAAATGTAGTTAAGAACTCTTATAAATTGACCAAAAACACTACTCTCAATAAAGGATTTGCTACGTATGTAATAAAAATTAGAGGTGAAGCAAATTTGTCCGCTTTTCCCATACGGTTATCTAACTTGGGAATACCGATTGATTCCTAAATATTTGATGCGTCTTACTTGTTTGAGATATGCAAACAAAACCTTTTATAAAAGTAATCATGTAGTGAGGGTGCGTCAAGTTGTCGCCACGTCACCGTGAAGTTAGCTTTTTTTTTTATAACCGTCAAGTTGTCGCCTCACTTTTCGCCTTCTTTACTTGGAGAGGTATATAGCAAAGCGTCAAGCTTTTCTCGCCTCCCTATTTTAAAAAAAATAGAGGTGAAGTCGTGACAACGTGTTTTTTTATGTAAAAATTTAATATGATTTTATTACTTTTTCTTTTAAATTAGCTTTTAATTTCGTGTTAGCAATAGATTTATAAGAGTAGGATAATTAATATTAAAAATTTTTTTAGGTTAAGTTAAGGTTTAAGTTATTCTTTTTCTAGTTGTTTAAATTAATTTTGTTAGGTTAGGTTTAGTTTCTTTTTTGTTAAATTAATTTAGGTTTTTTTCATACATGCTTTGCTTTTTTTGTGCGTTTTAGGTTTAGCGGCTTGGAAGTTATATTTTTTCGGGAATTTTTATGAGTGTTCAAATGTTTACTTTTTAGGTTAGGTTCTACCTAACTGTAAATAATTTTAGGTTAGGTGTTAAAATTTTATTTTATACTTTTTAGGTTAAGTTTAGGTTAAGTTTTGTATTAAACAATTGTAAATACGTGCTAACCTAGTGTTTTTGCGGTAACCTGACCAAACACCAAAAAATTTATCAAAATTAACCTAACCCAAGTGATCTTGAACCTAAACAAAAAGAAAACCTAAATCCTAATAATAAAACACCTAGCCTAAACGTTTAAGAACTAAATTGAACTTGATGAAAAAAAATACAAAAACTTAACCTAACCTAACAAAATTCAATTTAAAACACTGGAAAAGGTATAACTTAAACCTAAACCTAAATTTAATCTAATGGCGCCGGACAGAAGAGATAACTTGACACTCTATCCCCTGATGCGTCAAGTTGTCACCCCATTGCCTCGACTTTTTTTAAAAAGAGTGAGGCGAAAGAATCGATGACTTGACGCTTTGCTATATCTCTCCTTGTCAAAGCGGCGAGAAGTGAGGCGACAACGTGACGGTGAGAAAACGAATTGAATTGAACATAGTTTTTGCCGCAAGTCAACCCAGCGCCATAATCCGTTCGAAACATCCCGGAAATACAATTTTTTCAATTTTAGGAACCAAATAGGAGAGAATGACAATCTTTCGTCACCCAAGGAGGATAGGTTAATTACTTAAATGTGCAATTTATGGGAGCTGGTTTTGGCATTGAAGCATAAATGTGGTGCTGGAATTTAAATGCGAAAGTTTAGTTTAGAAGTGGAATTGCGAACACGGACGGATGGTCGAACAGAAATGAAATATGACAATTACTGTGGAGAATATAATCCAACAATATGCTTTTGCAGTAGCTTCAGGACAAATGGCTGAAAAGAATTATGGTCGGTTTATGTTACATTTAAGTCAAGTAGATCTCATAATGTCCTTCCTCTGTAATTGGAACCAAAAAATTGTAACGTCTAAAGTCTTAATCATAAAAAACGGCTCATATAGACATACTAAAATAAACCGTTGCAAATGCACGTAACATAAGTAGCGTATTGAACTATTGCGAATTCTAAAATAAAAACCTGAAAAAAAAACCAAATTTTCGGTTTTGGAGGTCATTTAGTGGGTCATCGCAATGCGGGGTAAAGGTTCAGGGGTCACCTAGGTCGTTTGTACCATCATAACTTTCAATTTCATGCAAAATTAACAAAAACACGAAAAAACCGAATTTTCGGTTTTGGGGGGTCATCGCACTGCGGGGTTAAGGGTCAGGGGTCATCTGGGTCGTTTGTACCATCATAAGTTTCATTTTTATGCAAAATTAGCAAAAACCCGAAAAAAAACAATTTTTCGGTTTTGGGGGTCATTTAGTGGGTCATCGCACTGCGGGGTAAAGGGTCAAGGGTCACCTGAGTTGTGTGTACCATCATAACTTTCAATTTTATGCAAAATTAGCAAAAACCCGAAAAATCTGAATTTTCGGTTTTGGGGGTCACTTTCGGGGTCGAAATGAAAGCTGGAGTAAGGCAGAGGTGGCTGATGTACCGCTCCCATGTACAACTCCTATGTTCCGCTCCCATAGTTTGCTCCCATGTACCGCTCCCATAGTTTGCTCCTATGTTCCACGCCCACGTACCGCTCCCATGTACAGCTCCCAAAAATTCCGGAACAACTGGGATACCGCCCCTCCTCGCTTCGCTCGTCGGGTACATTAAATATACCCCAAGCTGCATGCCTCCGGCGGCAGGAGCAACGAGAAGGACTCGTCACTGAACCAACGATTAACAGG
>JAQFYP010003058.1:0-11548 GCA_034694865.1 Bilobella braunerae | reverse complement strand
GACTCTTGGTGCTTGTAGAGTCCTCTAGACGTCCCAGCGACAGATCACAAGCTGCAGCACACCTACGGACTCTGGTAAAGTGAGCAATTTGGCTTTGAGGTGAACCGCACTCAATCAGAATTAATGATTTCATTTACTACATAATTAATTAAGTTAATTATATAATTTAAATTAATATAATTAATAATTTATTTGCGTTTAAATTGTTACAATACACTTTAATTAGCGTTTCAAATTTATTTTATTTATGTTAATTGCATAATTAGACAAGCTTGGAAGTTATAAATCTTTGTGTAAATATTTAACAATAAAAAAACAAGTATAATTTGGATAGTCTCTCGTCTTTAAATGTTTGATTAAATTCACCTTATAGTTGTTTATTTTATTCTACAGTTTTTGAAAAAAAAAAATAAAGAACGTTCCTTTGTGATTGTTTTATTTTCCAAGCAATACTTAATCTAGTGTGAAGCGTTAAAAAATTAACTGCCTCGAATCATTTTGGTATTCAAATTGTCACTTTCTTATAAATGCGCACGTGAATGAAGACGCGAAATATTGCGTGACAGGGGACACGAAATTTGGACGTAGAAAACAAACTTTTTTCAACCCCTTTCCTCCCATTGTAAATCAATAAGAAAACTTAAAAAATGAAGTTATATTTGCTAAAAGTCCAAAATGCTTTCAGTGACTTTTTCAAATGGTACTTATTTTCCTAAATATAAACCATTCTTGAGTCAGGAATTTTCCGTGAAGCAAAAAAATTCCCTTCAATATAATTTAGTAAAACGGGGAAGAGTGCTGGAACTAATCGCTGCCTACGAGTTAAGTCAATTCAGCTTAAGGTGAGCTTTCGCTACAAAAAAAAAACACAATCGCTGCTAAGCAATTCCAAAGGTATTTAGAACATTTTATCTTTATTTTTTGTTTTCAGTAATTGAGCAGTCGGCGAAGAGTGCAAAATGCAAGGCCAAACGTCATACAACTCATAACAACCTCACGAAAGTGTCAAGCGCCATAGCGTAATCATAAAGAAAAAAAGCCTTGAGGCTCCCTCCTTGGTCCATTCTGATCTCCGACAGTTAAAATGTAAGGACTGTCCCAAGACGTTCAAAACGAATAGGACGCTGAAGCAACATGCTACACTGCACAGTGGTGAGAGGCCCTTCAAGTTCCCACGCTGTCCCAAGGATTATCTACGCAAGGATCGTCTCACGGAGCACTTGCGAGGTCACACTGGTGAAGGGCTTCTGGAGTGTTTGGAATGCGGATCCAAGTTTAAAAATAGAAAGCAGCTGAAGGTCCATTAGGCACCGATTCCATTCCATTAGGTTCCGATTAGGCACCGCCGCGTGAGTAGATTCATGTGCACCGTTTCCAAGTACGCTTTTGGACCTACGCTTTTGCGACTCTGCATTGATCTACGCATCCGTTCGTTTCCCCATGGTTTGACGCACAGAAAAAATATAACAATTTACTATATTTATTATAACTTTATTGATGCGAGAATATCAACAGAAGTTCTGAAATTTTTTTAATTTTCGGATGTAAATAATAGAACAACAGCTTTTGAATTTACATACTAATGCAATTTATATAAGTTAAAATATTAATGATATATAATATAACAATAATATTAATAATACTTACATAATAAATATACTTTGGATTTTTAGTTTGAGTTTTATACCTTTCAAAATAAATGTGTCGAAAGGCTTCGAAATACCACATGTTTGCACTTTTTGCCTAGATTTGGGCATCCTTTTTGTGTGTATTGCAAAATTTTATTTTAAATGAAGTAGCAGAAATTTTTTTAAAAAAAAATGAGTTGAAATGATATCAAAAACGTTGTTAAAACTAGCCAAACAAGCCCTTCCTAGAGCTTTCTAGAGGCCTTTCCTTTCTACATTTTAAAACTTAAATTAAGCAGTCCTAGAAATGGCTTGTTTGGCTTAAGATGAATACTAACATTCTTTGTATCCGCAGTACATTAAAGTAGCACATTTTGCAAAAAATGACTAGTATGCTTGAAAATAGATCAATTCTCTAATAAGCAAAAGTAAAATTTGTAAAACGCATTTGAACAAAATGTGTTGCAAATTTATGTTGGGTAACCATACAAATAAAACAACTACGCGTATAATATAGAATCCATAGAATACGTACGCTACTTAATAAATTGGACACTTTTACCTATTGTATTCCAATATTTGACTTTCTACTTTGAAAGCGATTTCTCTATAACTTTCAAAATGGCGTATTTTTTAAAATTTTGAAAATCGTAACACATTTAACTGTTAAGCGTTTTAGGGATTTAGGCAATATGACGTTAGGTCATATTTCGATGTCTTATTATTTTTAGTAGAACACAGTGTAACATAAAACTGTATGATTGCATTAGTGGCGAATTCATGAATTACTGCTATATAATCCTTGAATAAATGACATGTTTGAGCATACATAAAGCATAAATTATTAAATATATTTTTTCTCCATGCTAAAACATTCCACAAAAAGGTCACCATTTGTTTCCTATTCGAAATTTTTGAAAAGGTATGTTCCTCCTAAATATAAATCACACTAATCCCTAAGTCGGGAGCTTTTTCTTCAAAAAAATTCAGTTGAGTAAAGTTTCAGCAGAAGCCTTGGGTTATTCAAAGTGATTTAACAGTAAACGTCGCAGAAGAAAAAATCATCTGAATGGAAGGTCAAAGGTCACCAAGCAAAGATGCTGAAGGACCTCTCAAGTGTGCCAAGTGCCACAAAACATTCAAAACGAAAGAGACACTTAAACGACACTCCTTGGTCCATTCTGACATCAGGATGTTCAAATGCAAAGAATGTCCAAAGACCTTCAAGAGGAAGAGCCACTTGAAGAGTCACTTACCGATGCATAGCGTTGAGAGGCCCCTCAAGTGCTCACAGTGTCCCAAGGACTTTGCTCGTGATTGTCAACTGGCAATGCACATGCGAGGTCACACAGATCAAGGGCTCCTCGAATGTCCACAATGTAGGTCCAAGTTGAAAACAAAACAAAACTTGAAGGAGCATTTGATTACGCACAGCAAAGTTAGCGGATTCATGTGCACCGTCTGCAACTACGCTGCACTGTCTCAGAGAAATTTGGACCGCCATCTTTTTGCACATTCAAAGGAAAAGCCGTTTGAGTGCACAGTGTGTCAGAAGCGATTTTCTGAAAACAGAAATCTTAAGGTTCATTTGAGGACGCATGCGGAAGAGTGACCCTTCAAGTGCACACTTTGCGACTACGCTGCCAACCAACAAAGTACGCTTTACTCCCATTTTAGAGTGCACACGGATGAGCGTCCCTTCGCATGCTCATTGTGCCAAAGGACGTACAAACACAAAAAGGCATTGAAGTCCCACCTTGGAACGCACACGCAGGAGAGACCCGAAAGCGATGAGAATGCGAACCTCTGTCGGGCAAAAAATTAATCACATTTTCTGTTCAAATTTTTACAATGTTTTGATTAATTATGACTAGTGATGATGACTGAAACTTTAATTTAACATTATTATAGTTATGTAAATACTGGAACAGTTATTAAAGCTTGAAGACGAAGGCACATTTTTTTGTATAAATAGTTACGTAAATATATTTGAATAAAGTATTACATTAATAATTTACGTGTATTTGAATCATTTTATGACTACTGTTATCACAATCCTTTTTGAATAAACATCATGAAATATGAACGTACATGAAGCTTAAAATATTAAATGATATGGCTCATAGATATGAAGGGAAGGGTCAGGAATCACTTGGGTGATTAAAACTATCATAACTTTTCGTTTCATTTACAAACTGAAACGAAAAACCAAAAAATCCCATTATTTTTGGCTTTGGGGGTAATTTAGGGGGTCATTGAAATGAGGGGGAGTGGCGGCCCCCATGGTCTATTTTAGTATTCGATCGCGCCTTTGATGTCAAGAACATTCTCCAGAATTTAAGCATTCTTTGCATTCCTGTAGTGCATAAAATTTCCACCCTATTTAAGCTAATTTAAGAGAAGCTTTTAAAGAACCAATCGAAAAAGTAAAGTTGACGGTGTTCGTAAAGAGAATCACTTTCATGAGTAAAATGTGATGTAATTTGATTTTAGTTAGCATAAAATTACCGTAAATTAGGTTAAGTAATGGTACTTAATTAATTAAAAATATTTGCTTATTATATTCAATGGTTTGGCATTCTCCCCTGTGACAATTTCTCTTTGTCAAAATACTTTCAAAATTTGAAAAAACGTATTACATTTAACATGTTATGCATTTTTAACAATTAAGCAACATGACACTATTTAATTGTTCAATGTCTTGTTATTTTCAGTAGAACAATGCATAACATTAATTATAAATCAATTCAATGACAAATTCATTACTGTTCTTACAAGCAATTTTGAATAGAAGGCCAAAACTTTAAGGGTAAATAAAGTTTAAAGTGCCAAGTTTATCTTTCTGTTTCTCCAAACAAGTGCGAAAACTTAAAAAAAAGAGAACTCAAAATACTCGGAAAAGGGTTTAAAAATAGAAATTTAAAACGTGTAGATATTTAAATCAAGTGAAGGGAAGACATTTGGTTGAGCTCCTTTGGACAAAAGGCCGTAGCTAAACCTTAAACTCGTAAAAATTTTGTTGAAGTAAAAAAAAAAATTTCATAATAATTTAGTTGAGCCGAATTTCAGAAGCTGAGATTAGGCGCACTTTCCTTGTTTTGAAACTTGTAAAAGAACAAAGAATTTGGAAACACAGAAGCGATCGAACATTTTTTTCAAAGCGATTTAGCAGTTAGCGGCGCAGAAGTGAAAATGAGTAAATTGAAGGTCAAAGGTCACCTATTACAGACGCTGATGAACGCCTGGAGTGTGTCAAGTGCAAAAAGCTGTTGAAAACGGAATGTACCCTTCAGGCTCACTCCTTCCGTCCCAAGACCTTAAAAAGCAAGGGGAACTTAAAGTAACCCGTTGCGCATCAAATTGGTATTTAGTGGTGAGAGGCCCTTCAAGTGCCCATTTTTGTCCCAATGACATTCTTCAAAAGCGTGACACTTCATCTGCGAGGTCACACAGGTCAAGGACCACTGGCATGTGGGAAAAAATTTGAGTCGACAGCAGAATTGAAGATGCATTTGGTAACGCACAGCAAAGTAAGCAGCTTCATGTGCGTCGTTTGCAACAACGCTGCAGCGACACAGACGAGGTTGGAAAAAATAAAAGCTTCATTGAATTTGGGGTCCCTTAACTTTGCTTAGATTTAGGTTAAAGGGGTTTACTTTATTTTGAAGTTTTTGAAGACAAAAAATCATAAATAAATTAGGGTTGTTCTGTATTCATTTTTGAATTCTAACAAAAGAGCAAGCTAAAGAGACTCAACATAAAAGTAAACGTTTGAGCAAGCGCTCTGTATTTTGTTGTACAAATTATCGATGCTATTTTGAGAAATGTTTTGTATAGACAAACAACATGTGAATTAACCAATAAAATTTTCATTCAATTTAAGAAATTTGCGACTATTTCTAAGCTATACAAAAATAAGTGCAGTGCAACGTTGTATTAACCCAAAATACATCCTGAGGGCTTTTTTTTTCTAAATATAAATCATGGTAAGCCTTAAGGTTCAAGAATGTTTTTCGAAGTAAAAAAATTCCCGTCATGTTAATTTAGTGGGCAAATGTACGTTGAGTCAAGTGTCAGACAAACGCTTCACATAAACTTTTTCCTTATTTTGAAACTCGGAAGAGCACTAGAATCGCTGCTTACTCCCAAAAAGCGCTAACGGCAACTTCCATAGTAAATTTAGAATAATTCTAATGTAGAATTCAAAAATTTAAAGTTAAATTGATCTCTTTTAAGTTTTAAAAGGTAAAAGGAGGGAAGAGTAGTAAAATGGAAGGTCAAAGGTCACCAAACACTGACGCTGAAAGACCTCACGAGTGTGTCAAGTGCCTCAAGGTTTTTAAAACAATACAGGCCATCGAGGGTCACTCGTTGGTGTACTCTGACGCCAGGATACACAAATGCAAAGAGTGTCCAAGGGCCTTCAAACTCAAAGGGAACTTAAACAGACACACTGCGCTGCACAATGGGGAGAGGCCCTTCAAGTGCTCATTTTGTACAAAGGCATTTCCTCGCAAAGATAAACTGACAGTGCACATGCGAGGTCACACAGGTCACGGGCTCCAGCCATGTCCAGACTGTGGATCCAAGTTCAAAACAGCGACAGAACTGAAGGCGCATTCAATTAGGCACAGCAAAATATGCAGCTTCATGTGCACCGTTTGCGAATTTGCTGCAGTGTCACAATCGACCTTGGACCGACATCTCTTGAAACATACAAACGAAAAACCTTTTGAGTGCACACTATGTCAGAAGCGATTCGCAACCAGCGACAATCTGAAGGCTCATCTCAAGGTTCATGCGGAAGAGCGACCCTACAAGTGCACACTTTGCGACTACGCTGCCAAACAACAAGTTTCGCTGGATTCCCATCTCAGGGTGCACACAAATGAGCGTCCCTTTGCATGCACACTCTGTCCAAAGACGTTCAAAGTCAGGGTCGCATTGACCTACCACCTTGCCATGCACACACAAGAGAGGGCCTTCAAGTGCCCACAGTGCCCACGGGCCTTCATCACGCGTTCAGAATTATCCAAGCACGGAAGCGTCCATTCAGCGATCAAGGACTTTGAATGCGGAAACTGTGGACGTAGATTCAGCCAAAAGGAAAATCTTACTCGTCATGCGCGTCTTCATTCTGGAGAGAAACCATTTGCATGCAAATTCTGCATCAGTACTTTTTCACGGAAATCCGCCTTGGATGACCATGTTTTGATGCATTTGAAGGAGAAACCTTTTCAGTGCGACAAGTGCCCATGCGCATTCAGTAGAAAACGCGATTTGGAGACTCATCAAAGGAGGAAGCGATGTCATTGACGGAAGTAGTGGATATTTTTTAATCAGTTGTCATATTTTTTATTACGATTCAGTTCAAATTGACTGTTTTACGAGGTTTATAGATTTTTTCATGTTTGAACATCTCTTAGTTATTTAGTAAAAACTTATGAAACTTCTTAAATGTTACAAAGTTTCATTGTGAAATTTATAAAAAAAACTTTTGAATTTGACGTGCTTGACTTGACTGTCATGTCGACAAAATCTAGCTTTTGATCTGGTTACAATTTTAAGCATATAGACAAGCAAGCCCGTCCTAAAAAAAATTTCAGAGTTCTTAAGAATCTTCGCTATTTCATTCCGTTTCATGTTTTGAATATTTTTTTTTTGTAATTTGAATGCCCATCTATGGAGCTGGGCGAAGGGTAAGAGTGGAAAAGGCCTATTGGGCTTTTGGACCCTAACCGAACGTAATTTTGAAAAGTGGATTGAGTTTTGAATTGAACTATATTAGCTGGCAATAAATGAAAACGTCTTCTTCATTTCCATAATAAATTCCAATCCAAATTCTAATTTTCCAAAAATTGTAACTAATTGTTAATTCACGCCAAGAAATCATGAAAAAGTATTTCCTATAGGTTATTAAAATAAAATTATAAATCGAAAGTTCGACACATCTCCAGTCTCTCCATTGTGAGGATAAAGACGTTTCTTCCCCGGATACGTCTCAAAAATACATCAACAAAATACAAGGGGTCAAGGGGTGATTTCCATGTGAAGGGAGCTCTAGGGTCAATCGAGGCCATTATAACTTTTTGTTTCATGCAAAACTAGAGTTTGACCTTGAAAGGTCATTTTGAGGTCAAGGGGTCAATGGGGGGCAACAGAAAAAAGTGCCGTATATAAATGTTGTTCCCCTTTATGGGTGCAACAACTTTTGTAAAAGTTAGTTCTCATGTTGTCATAGAATAATATCATTGACCTTGACCTTTGACCCCCAAGGAGGTCACTTCCGGTCAAACTAAAATAAACTTGAACTGGGTCGGATATCAAGGAACTCATTTCCGGAAACAAATTTGAGATAAGTGGAATGGTTCCTGCGATAATCGTGAGGCTCGGACAGACAGACAGACAGACGGACGGACGGACAGAAATGACGAAAACATAAGTAGCATTTGCTTCGCTTCCGCTACTAATAGACCGTGGTAAAGGTCAAGCATGTAGCGGAAGTAGCCAAACTTTATGATTACTCAAGCAAGCCGTTCTGCAGAATGGCAGGAGATCGAAACCAAAATCCACCTTTCTTAAGACGAGCTTGTTTGGCTTTCTAAATCATTTTTAACGCACTTTTATGATTATCATATCAGAAAAGCTTTATTGATTGACGTTGAAAACAAACAATTTTAATTTTAGTTATCCTGAAATGTTTCTGTTTCAGAATGAACTAGTTCGGTTCACCATGACATATTTCGTTCCAAAAGAAATATGGAGCAGTCAGTGACTGCGACGACTTATTGCTGTTCTCAATAACGCTGATTTTGAATTAAGTTGCCCGCAACTTGAGCGAAAGCAGCGCTTAAGAATGCATTTAAAAA
This sequence comes from Bilobella braunerae, assembly GCA_034694865.1. NCBI lineage: Eukaryota > Metazoa > Arthropoda > Collembola > Poduromorpha > Neanuridae > Bilobella > Bilobella braunerae. Next base: position 3,051 of record JAQFYP010003058.1, on the reverse strand, counting down.
AATTTCTGCTGCTTTAACTCAATAGGAAAGCTTTAGTAAAGGTGCATTTTTTCTTGTGCAAAAATACTTTGAAAAGGTATTTTCCAAATATAAGTCACGTTAACCCCTGATTTAGGAATTCTTCTTGAAGAATAAAGACTCCCTTCACAATTACAGCAATAATTTAGACGCAAAGTTCAGAATAGTATCACAAGCTTAGCTTGAAGTGCTTTCCTTATTTGGAAATTTTTGTTTTGGTGCACTAGAAACATAATCGCTGCCTACACGTACCAAGTGCTTCGAAATTCCATGGGTATTTAGAAAATAACTAAAAAGCTTAAACGTAATTTTGACACGCTTGAATCTAACTGTTTATTTTCAGTTATTTGAGCAGAAGTGACAGAAGCAAAGAGTAAAAATATGAAAGGTCAAAGGTCACCCAGCGCAGACGCTGAACGACCTCACGAGTGCGTCACGTGTTACAAGAGGTTCAAAGTAAAACTTACCCTTCAGCGTCACTTTCTGGTCCACTCTGACTTGAGGCCCTTCAAATGCAAGGACTGTCCAAAGGCCTTCAAAAGGAAAAAGGAATTGAATGTCCACTCATCGCTCCACGCTGATCAGAGGCCCTTTAAATGCTCACGATGTCTCAAGGACTTTAGCCGCAAGGATCAACTGACAGTGCACATGAGAGGTCATACTGGTCAAGGGCTCCTCGAGTGTCCAGAATGTGGTTCCAAGTTCACAACGAAGGGAAAATTAAACTTGCATTTGATTACACACAGCAAAGTAAGTAGATTCATGTGCACCATTTGCAACTACGCTGCACAGTGCCATAGGGATTGAACCGTCATCAATTTGCACATACAAAGAAAAAGCACTTCGAGTGCTCACAATGTCAGAAGCGATTTGCAAGCAGCGACACTCTGAAGGTTCATCTGAGGACTCATACAGACGAGCGACCCTTCAAGTGCACATTTTGCGATTACGCTGCCAACCAACAAGAGGCGCTTACCTCCCATTTTAGAGTGCACACGGATGAGCGTCCCTATGAATGCACACTGTGCCCAAGGACGTTAAAAAGCAGCAAGTCATTGGCCTACCACCTCGGAACGCACACACAAAAGAGGTCTTTCAAATGCACACAATGTCCACGGACCTTCATGCAGCGTTCAGACTTAACCAAACACAGAAGTGTCCATTCAGCGATCAAGGGTTTTGCGGACACTGGACGCCAATTCAGCTTAAATGAACATCGTCATAAGCGTATCCATTCTGGAGAAAAGTCAATTGAATGTCGCGTGTGCAGTAGGGCATTTTTGCAAAAATCCAGCCTGAACGTCATACTCTGATTTATTTGAATGAGAATGCCTTTTGACTGCGACAAATGTGCATGCGCCTTCAGTTCCAACGTCCACTTCGCTCATCAAAAGCGATAAATTAAATTTTTGAAAGTAATGAATGAGCTTTCTTTTTCGCAATGTTTTTTAGAATTCTAAAAATCACAAACTAAAGAGCATTGACATAGAGCAAAAAACTTTTGAGCAACCGTACTGCATTTTGTTGTACAAATTATCGATTTGATTGTGAGATAAATTAAAACAAAGGTTTTTACAATTCATTTTATTGAGATGTTGATGAAAATCGTTCTCAGAACTAATGTAGAGGGTTAGCAACAATTTGGCCTTTTGACCTGCAGAGGGTCAATCAGCAATTGATTCAACTAGTCATTTCACGGTGGTCGCTATCTTGAATTCCTGCGTTGAATTGGATTGTCTGTCCATCAGTTGTCTAGGCAAAATGCAAAAAAAAAACACGTATAAGGCATTGAAAACGGATGTAACGTAGTAGCGTGTGCAACAGTATAAAAACATAACAATGGTTTACAGTGGTAGAACCATTGTCATAGTTTTATTACGTTCGTATTTCACAGGAACTTCATACGACCATAAGGATCCCCAGACAAAAGTAATTAAATGTGCAATTGCTTGAAGGCCCCTGGCCCCTGAAATTTCATCTTCGATCATCAAATCACCTTAAAAATAGCTTCTGGAAGTGTACGGCAAACATAATTGCTGTTTACCTAGAGAAGCGCTTAAGAAGCCATTTCCAAGGTACATCTACTTAATAATTGCCTTTTTTATGCCTGTGCTTTGCCTAATAACCCTGTATGTCCGAAAATAAAAAATCAAATAGAAGTAGTAGCGTTTTTTAGGATTAAAAAATGTTAATATACTGCAGACTAGCCCGACCTAGGAGAAGAACAACCAGATATTGAAATATCAACTTTCCTGCACTAGGTCAGAGTGGCCTAGTGCCAGTCGTTGTTTGGCTAGTAATAAAATAACGCACTTTTTTAGAGGAAATTTAGATTTAGAAATTAAATTTAATCAATCAGTTTTTTTTCATTATTCGAGCAGTAAGCCGGTAGACGTGAAGAGTAGCAAAATGCAACGTGAAATCTCACCCAGCGCAAATGCCGACCGGCCTCATGTCCGTGTCAAACGCTACAGAATATTCAAATCTAAACATAAATTTTATTCATTTTTTGAAAAATCAATTTAAGCTTTTGTCGAAGAAGACATTCGGTTGTTCAACTCGTCTAATTTGTTTTAAGTACTGATTTGAAAAAGCAAAACAAATAAACCGTGGTGAAACGGTCAATAAACTAGCAGTAGGAACATTACACTCACGACATGACCTTGACGTTCGACCCCAAAGGGTCACTTCTTGTCAAGCCAAATACAATTGGGCTTGATTTCAATGAACTCATGTCTGGAAACAGATTTAAGATATATTGAGTAGTTCCTGAGATAATCGTTAGTATCAGACGAACGGACGGACGGTCGGACGGACAGAAATGAAATAACCTAGCTGATATTTCAATAATTTCGTGTGAGTAAAAAAATACAGAAGTATTGCTGATGATTTGATTCATTTGACAATTGGCAGTAACTGAGATTCATAGGATACTAGCAAAGAAGCCCGTCCTAAGACGGGAGTACTAATTAATGATTTAGATAGCTAATGAGAATATTTTTAGGTTAAGGGGCCATTTTAGGGGTCAATATT
>JAQFYP010003057.1:0-11549 GCA_034694865.1 Bilobella braunerae | reverse complement strand
ACGGACGGACAGACGGACGGACAGACGGACGGACGGACGGACAGAACATTCCCATAAAGCAGCTAGACGCTACTTAATAATCACTTTTAATTGAAAACTCTCGCTGATGCTTCTTCATTCTGCATCTCAACAAAGGGACAAATGTTAATTTCCCGCATATTTTCAATTTTGAAATTGTCGAAAGCGATTTTGCAGCATCGTCCTGTCAACTTTGATTTTGAGCTCGTCTCTAATTCGCTGCAAAAACTGCACCATTGCATCTCGGAGGATTTTGGAGCGATTTTGACGGGACGCTGATTCAGAAAACAGCGATTCATATCTCAGTGGTACTGGACTGTATTGCTCAAAAATCTCCTAGTTTTTCAAAATTAAAAAAAGTAATAAAAAAAGTCGGTGGAAATTTTTGCAACTAAGATTTTGAATTTTTTTTTAAATTTCAGTTTTTTTAAACTTACTTCATGTGGCGTTGGATCTTCACCACCAGCGTTATCGGTCACTTTAATTCTGGTCTGTCTCCTCTGTTGTCAAAATCCTGGAAATGTCATGTGACACGATTTAAAGAAAGGTAATTTTTCAAGGTTAAGGGTCAAAGGTCAAAGGCCATTTTAACCTGTCAGGGCCTACTGGTGGCCCTGACGAAAGGAAGGAGGTTCTCGGCCTTGGCTTTCGCGCCGTGGTCAAAGGCACTGTGGAAGTCGAACACTTCAAATCTATTTCTGCAGATTGTCCACTGTTTCGCGATTTTTTGAATTTTCAGTATGCATCCGAAAATGTTGTTGCAAAATTGTGCTATTGGGGCGAAGCTCCAATGTTAAAATTTTATATCGATTCATACTAAATTTCGGTAGAGGAAACCGAATATGCAATTAGACTTTGGTGGACTCGTCAAACAAAAAAGTTATGAATTTTTAAAAGTTTTAAGTTTATATGCTAAATGTATAGGATTTTTTTTTTATTTTTGGGATTTTTAATTTTTTTAAACCTAAATCTGAAACTAAATATAAACTATTAACCTAAACCTATCCCTAACCTAAACATAAACTTGAAAACAATTTAAATTGAAGTTAAAAAAAATTCCAGTGGATTTGGCATGTAAAATTAAAGATTTCAAAAAATCATAACTCCTAAGTCTGATGGGTCCGCCAAAATCTAATTGCAGAATCGTGATCTGATCAGCGACCAAGAGCCCCGATAACGCAATTCTACCAAGTTGTTGAGAAATTTGAATTTGGCGCTTTTTATGAACCGGAATTTTGTCACGTGACTTCCAGCCGGAAGTTGTTCCGGGGGCACAACGAGGTTAATTATGCGGCTGGGACGTACAAAGGCATCTGTATAATCAACAAAAATTTCCCTATAGCAATATGGTTTTTCGCTGGGAATTGCGAATCGAGGTCAAGGGTTATAGTAACAATAAACATACTTGCGGATTTAAAAGAACAGTTTTTTTAAATCCCAGTTTTCAGAAAGTTGAAAGTTTAACAAGACAAGACAATTTTGTTGTTCACAATAGGGATAATTCCCTAAATGCGGTACTGAGCCGTTTTCGGCACGGTGATACCTTACTTTGGAAGAAAAATTGATCAATTTAAAGTACGGTTGTTATATTTGTTATCTTTATATATGTTATTATGTTATATACTTATTTTAAGCAGGCAGTTCCAAGCTGTATCCCGCAATTAACGCGCTTTACTTTTGACCTATACTCCAAGTAAATATATCCAAGGATTTTACAAAATATCGTATTTTTTAAGAAATAAAAACGTACAATGTTTGGGGTGTCTCAATAGCTAAGTCGGGTTGGATTGCGGTGTAGGAGGAACACTTGGAAGTTGGTGTCATTATGCAGTCCTACATTCTACTTCTAGGCAAGCTCAAGACAAGGCAAGTTTAAGCCAAGAAGAGTAGAATGTTAGGAGGTAGTTTGGCGCAACAATATTTTGTATATAAAACAAAAAGTATAGGGTATAGTTGCCGAAAACTTTATTCTGACTATTAAAATTAAGGCATTTACATCGGGGCTTTTGAAATATTTTTGTGAAATATTGATTGAGTTTATACATAGTTAAGTCAATGGTTTGACTCTTTTAGGAAATATTTCAGTTATTATTTTGACGGTTTTTAATAAATATGTTGCCTGGCAATAAAATAAATAATACACAATAATGCAAGTTATGGTGTATTAAGGGCCACCTTCATTAACTTTACGAATTACTAACGGATTACATAAATCAGTGATTTAAACTAATTAAAAGGTTTAGAATTTTAGTATTGATTTTGTCTTTATTATTTTTACCACAAACAGCAATGAGTTATGATGAGTTTTTACTACAAAAACTTCGCGCTAGCTAAAGTCTGAACGGGTGGATACCATGACGGGCTGTCTAATGAATTTCAACCGAAAACCCAACTCAATGAGTCAGGAATGAGGTAAGGAAGCGAAGGATTTTGATTTCTTTACTTACTCCTAACGGTAGCTGGCCTAAAATAAAAATCTCTACACAATAATCTCTAAACAAAAATCTCTAAAATTTAAATCTGTAAAATAAAAATCTCTACACGTTAATAATCTCTACACTTTAAAAACCTCTAAAACAAAAATCTCTACATGTTAATAATCTCTACACAAGAAATACCTCTAAAATAAGGATCTGGTTCAAAAGTTACAAGGGGTCCAAGTTCAAAAATGTTCTTCTATTTTTAAGGTTTGGTTTTAAACGTTAGGTTTAGGTATTAAAGAGTTTTTGTAAGTAAATACACAAACGACAAACACTAACGGGTCAAAAAATGCTGATTTCGCTCGCGCAAGCGAACTGTATTTTTTTGGCTCGTTTCAGTTGGGTATATGAAGTTGGCACCTCATCACTAGAGACGCTAAAAATATTTTGCAAAAACCACTAAAATATTTTTATATATATTTACTAAAAAACAGCCAAATATTTACGTAAATATTTACAAAAAATTGAAATATTTAGCAAAATGAAGAGAAAATTCATCAATTTGCATAAAATGAATGAGTCACAATTTGCAACTCGAGTATCTCAGGAGTCATGTTTGTGCTTTTGTCGGTTAAAAGTGCATTATGAACGCAAAAGATTCTATCTGCATTACAGTAGTAAGAGGCGCAAACTTAAATAACCGGTGGAATATGGGTACAACTCAATCAAATTGATTTCACGCGATTGCAACGTTTCACAATCCTCGCATTGATGAAGTTTGATATTATTTTGATTTTTTTTTCAAGGGAAATTCTGAATTTTTCTAAAAACAATATGAATTTGTTATGAGTTTTTTTTAATCGATCTGTTAACTAATTCCAGCTTCGATCGAACTTTTGCTAAAAATGTCAAGTGCAGAAGAAAGCGCTTCCGCCACAGGATGGTCAGTGGACCACACAGAAATATAAAATAAACAGAAATGTAACTCTACTCTTTGTGCTGCAAAGAATTGGAAAATTTGTTTCCCAATTTCTGAAATGAAATATCCAATAACAAGGCTTGCCAATTTAGAAAATTTTTGAGTTGTCAAGTGCGTCGCGAATTAATAACTGGGTTTTATTAGTTTAACGGTTTTTAGGCGGTGTACGCTTTGAATGTGAACTATGGTTTAATATGTTGCTCTAATTTGCTCTTGTGAGAAAATGCATAGCCCTTTTTATATGCCTTAAACAATTTAGAGTACACCTGCAATTATCTCTAAAAGTACTGTGTAAATTATCAAAAGCTAACGTTGGTTTTTTCTTTCTGCATGATTGATAGTCGAGCTTTAATTGACCTACAGTAACATAAAAGGAGATTTTTCTTTAAAAATTAACAAGGTTTGGCCAAACGAACCATTTTCAGCACTCTACCTGATCAAAAATGGGCAAAAATTAAGGAAAAATCTCACCGGTTGTCGAATATTTTGTTAAATATTTACAAAATTTGTAAATATTTACAAATTCTAAAAAATATTTTGTATTTTTTAAAAGGCTTGAATATTTTTTAAAAATATAAAAATATTTAAACCTTAAGAAAATATTTTTAGCGTCTCTAGCGATAACTCTTTAACGGTTTAACTTTTTTTAACTCTGTTAGCGGGAGAATAATCTCGGGGTCAAGAGTGAGGTCAATTTCGAAGATGGGTCATGGGGGTCAATCGCTTCCCCCTCAATTGGATGACCCACTTGTGACTCCCAAAACCAAAAAAATCATTCTTTTCGGTTTGTTGCTAGTTTTGTTTTACTTTAAAAGTTATTATAGTTTCAATGACCCAGGCGACCCCTAGCCCCCATTTAATGACCCCCAAAATACCCCAGAAAAATCGGATTTTTTGAAGAAGGAAAAAATTATTTTTTACATGAAATGAAAAGTTAAAATAGTCTCAATGTGCTAAGTGACCCCTGATCCCCTTTCCAGACCTCCTAAATAACCCAAAAAACCGAAAAATTGGATTTGTTTTTTAAAAATTGCACTAGTTTTATACGAAACGAAAACTAATGATAGCCTTAAGGTCCAATATGCCCCGGCACCCTTCTTTTTTATTTCTATGACCCCTTGAATAACCTCCATTTGTTCAACCGAGTACAATACGCTACTTCGGTTACATGCGTTTGTAACGGTTTATTAGTAGATTAACACGAAAAAAAAAAGAATACAAATTTTCGAAATTTTACTTTTAAGATTAAAAAACTACAAATAAAATACAATTTAAACGTTGGACAAACTCAATTACTGACCTAACGCAATTAAGCCCGGTAAGCAAATACCAAACCTGTAAGGACACTATTTTTGATCAGTATTTTTTGTAGCCACAAGGTTGAGATTTGTCAGCCAATATATTAGAATGGTTTAGAATTTTCTATTAATTTTATTTTGTTGAATATTATATTCTTTCACGACTTACACAGCATGTTACACAGTATTTACAGCATGTTGACTGCTTTGTTTTTTGTAATAGCAGTATGCTCTGCCGAGAAAAACTTTTTTTTATTACAGAGATATTTGATACTTCCAAACTACTTATTAACATGATTTGATACTTATTAACATAACTCTATAAGGTTGTGATCTTTCAGCTGACCATATATAAATATATGTTATGTATGGCAATAAAAATAAACAATTTTTTTTGTTAGTTGTTGATCTAAAACCTAATATAGCGGAATGAGCCGCTACGGTAAATAAATGGAAACGACGATGAGCCACAAATTAAGGTAACTGAGCACTTTAATTGGTGCCCAAATAAATCAACAAACAAACAAATAATAATTGTATAAATGTATGATACGCTGAGGGGTCCTCCTGGAGTGGCTTCTGGAAACGGGAGCCCTTTAGGAGGGCACTCACAATATACTAAAGGGAGGGGTACTTAAGTGGGTAAAGGGTCAAAGGGTCACTCGGCTGGCGAAGGCTCCTAGAGAGGGCGAAGTCCAGGCAGCGACGAAAGTTGTGCAGAGGACGAAGCCTCGGACGTGACTGGTGCTTCTCCTGTGTCCTTTTCATGGTATCTTTCCTTCCTCGTGGCCAAAAACGGGAAATTAGCAATGGCTGGTGTGCGGCATGGGAAGATGTGACAAGGGGAGAGACCAGGTCTACCTGCATCTGGTCCCTAGGGTGGACACAGGGCGGCGTGGGGTGACAGGGTTTAGGACACAAGTTACACTAAGCGTTACTTAAAGGTTAAGGGTCATTTAAGGGGCAAAGTGGCGAGTATTGCCACACTAAGCGAAACCAAACTCAAATTTGCACATTTATAAACGTAAACATAAATCATAATAAACTTTTAACATTACTGTGAATTTGCTCACAAGAATAAACTACAACGCATTAACTTTTTTTTTAGTTTAAACTCTAATTAGATGTACACAAACTACTCGTTTCAAACATTGTAATTTTATCTCTTCTGTGGAATTGCCATCACACACCTTGTACTCATATGGCTTTCCGGCGACTTCATTGTGCGTGAGTGTGTGCGTCTTCAGCGATTCTGAAAGGCTGAACAATGCGGAACAATAATTGCAATTGAATAGTTCCTCTTTTGTATGAGTAAGATAATGTCGTTTCGCACTGTTTCTAAAACACAACCGCACTCCGCAAATGTCACATTCGAATTTTTTTGCTCCATGAACCATGATGTGACGCTTTGTGAATAGCCAGTTGATTTGGTTGAATAAAGCATTTACCACAAATTTCACACTCGTGCGGTTTTTCGTTTGTATGAATGCGCATATGCATCGTGAGATCACTTCTTTGGATAAAATCTTTCGAACATAGCCCACAAGGGTATGGTTTCTCAGACATATGACAGCGCATGTGCATTTGAAGGGCTCCGGACCGGGCTGTTTTGAAGTCACAGAATTTGCACATGAATCGTTTGATTCCTTGATGATAGTCCATGTGCACTTGAAGGTGACCCTGTCTTGCAAACGCTTTAGAGCAAATTGTGCACTTGAAAGGCCTCTCGCCCGTGTGCATTGTATAGTGAGTTTGAAGTTTGTAGGCGGATTGCGCTGCGAAGTCACACACATTGCAGGTAAATTTGCTGATACTATTGGTATGAATGATCATGTGAGATGCTAAAGTGCTTGGATTTTTGGCTTGATAGTTACACTCGGAGCACTTCACAAACCCAACTTTATAGTGGCCTCTCATGTGAAGTGTCATGTACCGTTTGGTAGTAAAACATTTGCCACATCGAGAGCACTTAAACTGTTTTCCTGTTGAAACATGAACCATTTTGGCATGGTAGTTTAAAAGCGATCTGGTTTTAAATTGATTTTGGCAAAATGTGCATTGAAATGGTCGCGCATCCGAATGAACCAGAGAATGTTGTTTTAGTATTTTTAACGTCCCAAAATGTTTGCTACAAGTTTGACACTGATGCTTTTTGAGGTGCTCGTGTGTTACGGTATGTTCGACTAGGTCACCTTTGACCTTGAAAGTTTTGTCGCATTGTTTGCACTTAAAGTCCCTTGAGGATGTGTGACGTCGTTTAATGTGAGGTGGTATAGCATCTGGAGACTTGAAAGTCATCGGGCATTGTTCACATTTGTATGGTTTGTCGTTTGAGTGAACAATTCCATGTCTAATTAATTTGGGTTTTGTATAAAACGTTTTGGAACATAGCTTGCAACCAAACGTCTTCCCCATTTCTACAATCAGTTTACGACTTTGTAGCCTTCAAAAATTGAAATCTATAAAAGTATACAAACCTAACCTAGGTAAAAAATTAGATTTTTACAGCAAACTTCCTTGTTTAAATGTTTAAATAAATTGGGTCACAATGACATTTGTTACAAGGTTTATATCTATGTTGCGCAAAATGTCACCTATCAGATTCCTTTCCTTTCTTCACTGAAAGTAGCAATCTAAAGTCTATTCAAAACTTGTTTTTAAAATTTTTGAAATTCAAACGCACAAGTTTTCTTGCTCAGTTACTCGCTGGCTACCGGTTTCTAACAGATTGCTACTTTGTCCAGATCAACACCGTTTCGGCATTGACCAACATGTCAGACTTAAATTTGGTGTTTACGACTCCAAATTCCACGGTGTTTTATGCGTGAATCTGTATTTTGAAAACCCTCAGTTTTTTTCCACTTAAAGACTCTTTCGCCGACTTTGGCGAGCTGTTGCACTCGCCGTTTAACATTATATGGTTCATCGTTACATTCAGCAATTCCACGTCTGACTAGTCTGAATTTTGATTTGAACGTTTTGTAACATTGCGTACAACTAAAAGTCTAACTGACAAACGAACTATCATCACCAGCTTCAAGTTAGGAAAATCTGAAAGGTTATATATAAAAATACTAAGTTATAATATTTTTACGATTGAAACATTCAAATTTGGAGTAAACCGAATTCAAATGCAACGCTTTTACTCGTGACCAAAACCCTGTTATGTGGTTTCAAAAGTAATAAATTCCTTCTTGTGTAACACATTTAATGCGTTTAATAAATAAACTAATAATATGTACAATAAAATATCACCTGCAATTTAGGGTCATTGCTTTATCAAGAACGAATGAACCAACAAAAAAATTTAATATGCCTCGGCTCTATTGCCTAAATTCTTGATTCCAAGTTGAATGATGTAATTTGTCGAGGTAACTCGCTGGTGCAGCCACTTGTCAACGCTGGACATGGATACAGCTATTCAGTTGCCATAACTTGTGTAGTCGGATAGTCAAAAAAAATTGGAAAAAAGTTTTGTATCCACTGCAAAAGAAAAATACAAGGACTTGATTAATATTTGAAGTAGTTCAAGAAAGAAGTGGATGGAACATGGATGTTGATGCATACTAAGGGCTACTAACTTATTTGTTCTGAATTCAAAATTTCTAATAACCCTTCAGGCAGTGAATTCAAGCTTCTAGACAAAGTACTCCATTGATAAATATTTCTACAAAAAAAAAATAGGCGCTGAAGGGGTATTTTTGAAGCTATCAGTTAACCTTCTCAATTCATTGCTCATGCAAACAAACGTTCGTTTGCAACTTTTGCCAAAGGCAAGCTAAATCTTCAAGGTGCTTTTGGAGCCTTAAGGCGTCACTTTTGGTCGACTCGGCGTTCAACAAAAAGTGCCTTTTAGAACTCTAGTTTAAACACACGTAAATTCTACAGTACGATTAAGAAAACATATTAAAAATTAGCTGAAGGCAAGTAGCTTATTGAAAAATAATTGTTGTGTCAATTTCAATTGACCGTTTCCATATAATCAAACAATCTACATTGCCGACTTTGTTGTAGCCTTTGATGGTCAACGGAAAGTGGGAGCTAATGTTTGATATCAGCAAAGTTGAGTGGCGTTTTATGTAAACTCAATTTTTAATTGCACTGCTCTTTTAATTAATTCTAATTAATTTCTAAGTCAATTAATCTAAAACTTACCAAGAGTACTTTGCTAACGGGACACATAACCATGGGGTAAGTTACTCAAGGCGTTAAGCAGCATTCACCGAAAATTATGCAATCACTTAATTGCTAGTTTATTAATTGTTAGCATTTAGTTATTTAATTCATTAGTTTACTAGTAATCGTTTGTTAACAATTAATTAACCAATAGCTTACAAGTAATTGTTTGTGATATGCTTGAGAGTTGCGAAGAGTTGTTTCATCCCAATGCGTCCCCATTCGACTGTGATTCATGCAGTGAGGCAAACAACGCTTATGTATTTGGGGAAATAGTTAAAGTTGTATTTTGAAAGTAACATCATTTAAAGTGGTTAAATTACTCTTTCCAGCATTTTGTTTCCGATTTTTGCTTCCTGTGGACAATTCACATCAACGACTACATCAAAGTCCATGAAAAGCGAATTTCTCGAATTCCTTCGCATGCATTCCAGGACACTCTGGAGGGGAGTAAATGGTGAATATTTTAAATTATTAATGGGTTAATTGTCAATAAAACAGTGGCTTGTGTCAATTATTTATATACCAACGTCATTATGATTCCAGGAGGATTGTGCTTCGTGGTGGCAGCGAGAAAACAGTGCGAGAGGAGTCATGCGCATTCCCTATATTTTCATTGGTTTCCTTGCCTTCAAGCACTAATTGTTAGTTCAAACATATAAAAACGTCGTCTTCCATATAGTGCAAGTCTATAGTTGTATGTCGCAGAGTGTGTTTCGGGAAAACTCCCTGTTTTCTTTTATGTAATCTAGACTACAAAAAGCCCAACTAACCAGGATTACTATTGGGACCCTTAGTCTGAGCACATCAGATTTTGTTCCGTGTATATTTTTTTTTATTCACAATTCCAAATTCGAGGTTTAATGACCCAAAATTTGAGTTATTTTTTTTTACAAAGAATTGCCCTGTGATGACATGGTTTTTTAGCTAGCTTGTGTACAGAACGATTTATATTTCTAGGTCAAGGAGACCCCCGGTTTTTCGTAAGTGCAAACCTGTTGCATAAGAATGGAGCCATCTACTCACCAAATTTTCGACATGGTAATACTCATATGCGTAAATTATTTTTCATCAAAGTTAAATCAGCTATCACATTTAGTAAATAAAAAATAGTTATGAATATATAGATAGTTAAAGATAACGTGTTAGCGTGCGAAACAAGTCACTTGTGGATAACATCCAAACCAAACACTAATTTTTTAGGCGTCAAAACTGTTGAGATGACAGAGGAACAATCCAGAGCTAACAGGGAGTTGACTGTCTCCGATTTCAAGATTCCGTTTAGGATTGATGATCATGTAAAATCCATCCGCTATTATGACACTCTACGCATTCTCCTGCGCATGTGGACGATTCCTACCGTTAGCGAATGCAAAACGAGTCGTGCGCCGTCAATGGGCCAAGATTTCGGGTGGCTTAGAGAGAACCCCGCCTTCGCAGACGTTAAAATACAAGTTGGCACACAGCCGTCTTAGCGGGTGAGAGTATTGGAAAAACCTATGCATAACTAGCCAGACATGCCAGTTTTAGGTCCGAGGAGCCTTGAAGATATCCTGCTTCCAAATTCAGGTGACTGTAATCACAACATGCACTTTAAGAACTCGCCTGCCATGAACGGGCTTGTCTGGCTAGTCTCATAAGAAAAGTAAACTGCTAAAAAATAACTGTATATCGGTAACTGAGTCGGAGACTTGTACCACTGGTCCTTTATCTCCCGTGTAATTTCCGCGCTTACACATGCTTCACGGCTTTAAAAATACGGCTTCTATTAAGTAGCGGATAAGCCACCTTATTGAAGCGCTCTGTTTGTCTGTCTGGTTGTATCATACCTCTCGAACGGATTGAGATTTTTTTAAATTGTGTAATATTCGAAAGGTCAAAACAGGTCAATTTTGACGATGGGTCATGAGAATCTGCCCCTTCCACGTAATTTCGATGACCTAATACAAATGACCCGAAAACAGTTTTTTTTGTTAGTTTTGTCCTATAAATAAATGTAATATTATAAATGTAGACTATAAATGTAAGTTATAAATTTATTATATAAATATATTATAAATGTAAGTGTATAAACTATAAATGTAGTATAGTCTCAAGGTGACCCCTCACGCCTATAACAGAAAAATCGGGGTCTCCGAGATTTTTTTATTTGAAACCAAACATGATGATACTCTGAATAACCCAGGTGACCCCTGACCCGTTCACATTGTATGAATGACCCCTAAATAACCTATATTTGTTCATAGGAGTACACTACGCTACTTCGTTACGTGCGTTTGCAACAGGTTTATTATGTAGAATAACAATGGAGTGAGTAACTTACAATGCGTTAACACGGCATGGACAGTCCTAATTGATTACGCTACGCCGCAAAAAAAAGCCGCATTCCTCACACTATATCCTAACATTCAGCATTTGTTTCTGCTTGGAATAGTTCTTTTATCTTATACGACAGGCTGGTTGGGCTAGTTTTTCTTCTTTTTTTTAGCTCGAAGTCCTTTGTTTCGAGAGCAGGGGAGTATTTCACCACTTCGCAATTTTCACTCTTCACTTTTCAATCCTCAATTTTCAAAAAATGAATAGTGAGGATGAGGAGCGTTTCACCATGTCAACCCACTTTTCAAATTATGCTTTGCACTCTTCAACTTCTTTTTGAGG
>JAQFYP010003056.1:0-11549 GCA_034694865.1 Bilobella braunerae | reverse complement strand
GGGCTTTAAGGATTACTTCAAGACTATTGGGAAACCTATCGGGTAATTTCCATATCCTCTGATTCTCCATAAGTAATTACTAAGATACGGGCATACACTATTCCGTACTCCTTTATTACAAAATTGAGATGTAATTAAAATCATGCCGAAGTTGGCATTTTTCACGCTAATCCACTTTCAATGCCTGAAATCTTGACAGACAACCTATTTATGCTTAACAAAGCAGTAGGAGCTAAACGAAAGTTACATAAAATAAAGTAGGAAAAGTATATAGAACAATTAATAGTTAGAGTTAGTGATGAATAGGAAGGAATTCAGAAAATGTACCAATGGGAAACCTCGTTTTTCTAGAAGTCTTGAAAGTTTTTAAAAAATTAGAAGTCTGAAAAACTTCATAATTCTTAATTATAAAACTTTTGTGAAAATTAAGAAAAGCATGATGATTATGAAACTTTTGTGAAAATTTGGAAAATCATGATAATTATGAAACTTTTGTGAAAATTAGGATAATCATGATAATTATAAAACTTTTGTGAAAAATAGGAAAATCATGATAATTATGAAATTTTAGTGAAAATTGTGCACACATGCGTTAAACGCTGTGTGCAAACCTTGATCGTGTGAGGTAGCCATTGCTAAGTTAAGAAACTTGCGTAAGAGTTTGCGGCGTTAGCAGTACTGCTCAACATCAGATGCATTCGAATGCCTGCTCGAGGCAACAAATTCTAATGTCTATATACAGAAGACGACGCAAAAGCGTAAACTTACTATATAATCCGACATTCACATGTCGCTTTCGCTAAAACTAAGCGTTCAGCAAACTCCAATGCTGGAATGAAAATGTCAGGGTCATGACTCCGCGGCTAACTAGTTCAAATTAAGATTGTTTTTTTCTGAACATCATTCGTTGTAATTTTGATATCAGAAAAGACGGTCTACGGAAATTGGATATTAGCCCACCCATGGTCGCATGCGACCACGTATTTCATGGTAGCTGGTTATAACAAAAGTCAAATTTAAAAATATATTTAAAAAAAAACATTGTTGAAACAAAACAAAAACTGGTTTTATCCACATCGCTTTTTTCGAGAGTGCCGACGTGTAGCATAATTTGAGCTGAGTGGGGGGAAATTTCAACTTAAATTTACAGGCCTTTGTTTGCTCCTCTTAATACTAGAAACACATTGCCTGGACCTAAAGGGAAAAACAAAGAGGGTAAGTTTTTTTTTTAAATAACTGTAAGTTTTGGAATAGATATTATTTAATACTTTTCTATCTTAGGACTCCAAAAGGACATTGTGAGCGTTAATCACCGAATCAACGCCCGGCGGCTCCGCGTCATAGACGGACCTCCGGAATCGGATTTGAGAAATAGATCATACCAGGTAAAGAAATAAAGAAAAAAAAACTTATTTTGAAGTAAAAAAAATATAATAAAAATACTTGTTTAAGCGCAGCATTGGAGTCATTTCGAGCGCTATAGCGATCCATAAATGACAGTGTTGATATAATTAATTTGGAAAGGTGAGTTTAATAAATTGGTTAAGCAATTGCTTATGTGTTAATTTTATTATTCTTTTTTCTGTTTTCAGAGATAAGCGGATGAAGGCAAGCACTGTCGAGGCGGAGGAACAATTGCTGCAACAGCATTTGAGTAATCTCAAGAAAAATTAGACATAGTACTGCGCAATAAGTAAGTTCCTCTCCGCCACTATATAATCTATAATATAATATCTTGAATATTAGGAAAGCCCTGGTGCGAGAAGCTAGGTGGAACATCCTTCAGGCCAGCTCCAGGGCCCAGGCCTTAGAATCACGCGTTCAGGAGCTGAATGGCGTACTGGCAAATTTCAACTTGACCATGAGTTCCGAGCGGGAAAACATGCGAAAAAACGATCAAAAATTGCGAGTTTCCGCAGCCCAGAAGGAAATTGTGCGTCAAAGCTCTGTTGCGAGGGAGCTGCAACTAGAAACGGAGCTTGGCGAAGCGAGGGAGGTGGCGGCTGCGGAACGTAGTGACTTCATCAAAAAGTTTCTGGAACTTGAGCGCCGAAGATCTGCTACTACTTAAGGCGGAGCAGTTGTACGAGGTGACTGCGCAGCTCAAGTCGGCTCATACTCAGCTACAAGACTGGCCAAGAAAATATCAGAGGTCATAATATACATTTTATTTAAACTAAAAATGAAGGACTATTTGGTCTGGACAAGATGGCTCCGCTAACTAACTTGACTCTTTCACCAACAACCACTAGTTATGCCCTGTCAGCCAAATAGCTACTTGACTGACCTACAAACTATCTAAAATAACTCAACTAAAGTAAAGTTGTCTCCAGACCGTGTTGCCAGTCTGGAAATAATAAATGTGAGAAATTGGTTAACTACGTGATAGTTTAGAAGTTTACGCGTCGTTAACTAAGGTCGCAATCGACGTGGAATCAGTGGCGGGGCTACGACAATGGTGACAATTTTATACATTAATTATATATATTTTATATACTGTATGTATTATATTATTTATTATGTATAGTACATATAATATATTGTGAGGTTGGATGTATGGTAAGCAGACATTACATAAAGTAGGGACCCTAGGTTTACAAAACACTATTCCAATACCGCAAGAAGACATTTTGGTCTTTTATGAAGGTAATTTGGCGACAAAAATTTGCTCGGCCCAATATATTTGGTAGACTCCAGAAATTCGGGCAAGTGTTAGGTAAAGATTGACATGACAAAAAGCTATTGGAAATAGATAGTTAATAATGTTTTCAAAATTGTATTGGTAAAGTCCCAAATCCCTGTACTCCGCAAGGCATTTTACGTGAACACAGAAATGAACGCACTAGTATTGAAGTTCCTCAATTTTGTTAGCATAGTTTAGCACTGTCTCATGACAAATCAATTCCTAAAATTCCTTAGCATAGTGCCTTGTGTGAATTTTGTTATAATGCTCAATGATTCAGGTTCGAAATTTCAAATTCGGATCAAATTCGCATGAAAGGCACCAAATGGTTAGACGCAAAATAATATATACTATATAAAGAATATATTATAGTACATACAATATATATATATATAATACATATAATACAATTAAAACAATTTAGTTATAAGACAAGTGTTATGAAACTTACTCGAAACATGACCAATGTTATATAGCAAGATCAAATGGAGGGAATACAGTGCGTGTCCGATCCTAATCATCTTGAAGTATTTGAAGTATTTGAACAACAATTTACATTTGTATCAACGCTTCGAGGTAGATTGGAATTCCTCACTTATTGAATTATAATTACAATTATTGGATTCAACATTTGGGTTGTGGAATGAAAATTTAGAACCTAAAATGAAAGCGACAGGAATTTCTTCCTCACGACACGGACGGAAGAAAAAGCTTTCTTTTACAAAATATAAACCAGTTTGGCCTTGGATTACATTACATTTGTATAAAATAATGCCCATGACCATAGAACAGGAAAATGCCCTCTCAATGCACAATCGTACTTTAAAGGAAATGATGTTTTAGTACAAACGTTTTATAAGAATTCGAAACACAATCTTAAGCTTTTGCGTTTGTTATTTTTTGCTTTCAGAAGTCGAACGCCATTCAATTAAAAAAAATGCATTATCAGAGTGACATCTGCAGTGATTGCATCTGTAAATTTCATAGTGCTCAACATTATATAAAGTGAATTTTTTTATTCTCGCATTTAACTTTCTTTGCAGACTTCAGACATAAAAATTTGACATAGAGTTAAGCTGACATCCAAATCCATTTCGTCAAAAGCATGTACATTGATTCGTTGAAAGAAAAAAAAGAGAGTGTAGAATTTCAAACTCAGAGCAATTTGATCGCTCCCCATGATTTTCAATTTTTTAAATATGAATTTCTTCGCCAAACTTTAATTGGCAGATTTTTAACATAAGAAGAATATTTGAGACCCTTAAAAGTACGTAATGAGATCAAATTGATTGGTCTCATTGTAATATATAGGGGCCATCAGAAAACAATGCTTTGTTAGAGAAACTAAGCCCTACAATGTCCCTTGAGGATATCTTAAGATTTATTTTTTTTCTAAATCAAAATTTCTTTTGAAATTTTTTTTTCATGTTTCCAATGACTACAAAAATACATAAGTACTCGTCCTAATACAGTTTTCAAAACAATGCTTCAACCTGCAACAACGTAGTCATAGATTAGGCTGGAATCTATTGACGGTGTTTTCGCACCAAACGAAATATCCCTAGGAGCACTTACCGCAATGAAAACGTACATTCAGAGACGCAACAATTTGTTGAGCAAATTGTGAAGGCACAAATTGATCCGAGTATTTGAAATCTAAAAATCCAGGCTTTGAAAGCGGTAGGCTAATTACGTTGACGTACTCACTCTGTGGAAAGACGAGTATTCGGGATTCAGCAAATGCTCATAAACTAAATTACCCTTCCAATCAAAGAGCTTTTGACACAGTCCACCAACACCTGGTCATTCTAATCTGATTTGAACCAGCTTGACTCTTCCGAACACTTCTAGGACCCCTTTATTAGGAGTACCCAGCTTATATTTTTTACTATTAACAATTATATTTTTTGCTCAACAGCTTTACAACATCTGTTCATATTTCGGCGGCTCTGGCTTCACCTACATGCACAAGAGATCCCACTAATTTTTTTTTCTTTTTTAAGTGTCCTACAAATAATAATCAAGAGATTCTACATGGGAAAGAAAAGATGTCCTACACATTGGGAAAGATAATGGAACTGCAAAAATACTACCTAGACCTAGAAAATGCTTTAAACAGGACGAGTAATCGGCAGCGGTGCAAATAGCTACTCGTGAAGCTGAAAGTAGGAATAGTACATCGATTCCTAAACTTGCACAAGTACATTCAAAATATAAATAAAAAACATGGCCTGACAAATTCAAGCAGTATTGCTATTGACACTCACACACATGTAAATTTAGTCAACAGAAAACACTTATGCGTCGAATGGGCATCCTATAATGGCACATCACTTTCTATGTGTAATTTCCTTTTTCTTCAACGGCTAATGCATTGATTCAAATGCACCTCCACACTTCAATGGCGTTGCAAAAAGAATACGTTGGATTTGAGTGTAAAAAAAAGAAAATTGTATGTGGAAAAGGCTAGTTATTTTTTCGGTTCCACAAAACATTATTTCCGGAGTATTCTTACAATTACTAGAATTGGTGTTTTGAATTTCCAAATCCCAACTTGGTCCTGACAAGTCGGAATATTAACTTCTTCCACAACATTTTTATGTATAAATATAAGGTTAATGTGTTTGATTATTTTTTAAACTCAACGAAAAGAAATATTCGTGGGATCATAGTGAAAGTTGGTTGGAACTTCTATTTTGGCAAAAAGATGGAAAGCAAAGCAAAAGTACAATAGTTGATTTTGTCCGACATATTGGGAGACATTATATTCACAAATTACTTGAGAAACTTGCACCTGTTCTGTTGGGAAATAAAGAAGTTCTGCTATTCAAATTTTGTTAGTATAAGAAATCTCGTACAAATATTTGAAAAATTTATTTTTCTAAAGCTCAGGAAATGTTTTAGACTTACTAGGGATTGCGATAAACGAATCAAAAATTGATGCAGGATGTATAATTTGCTCTAACTTAAAACATGAGCAGCTTTTTCGGCTGTGCGATAAATCGGATTCTGCGTTAAATCTAGTGTGTTACAAGGACTTTCACAAATGCCTTATGAAATTTATAAATAAGAGATATAATCACAATGGTAAACTCTAAATTTATGCTAGTTTTTTCCTATTAAATATCTAATTCCTCCTTAATTTGAATTTACAATGCAGAGGAACACTGGGTAACAGACGAAATCCTAGAATGCTATCAAGTAATACAGCGAAGAAATCAAATTGGATATATTGATTTTTTTAATTTCAGAAGGAAGAAAGCATTATAATACGTTTTGAATTAGGTTTTACGTATTTTTTTAAATATTGTTCAATCATCATCAATCATGGAAATCGCTTCACTCACTGAGTATAGTCATTTATTCCATAAATGTATTTAGTCAAGTATTATTATTATTGATATTTAAATTGAAATCTAATTCAATAAACGAGTAACGCATATAAAAATGAATAGCGGGCACGGCACCAAATTACGTTTGGTTTTGACGTTAATGTGTAACAGCGCTACTTACCCTGGAGTGTCCAGACCCATTAAAATTTAAATCATTCATTTTCTAGTTGAATAACGCACAAGAAATGAGATTCATTCTTATTGAAATTTGATAGCATGTCGGCCTGTTCTTTACTGCAGGACAAAAATTTAAAGATACCAGCAATTTCGAAACTTTAAATGATTTAAAAAGTCGATGGAAAGTGAATCGATTCTAGGTACAAGAGATAATTGGCTATGCATAATTGCAATATTTGCAACATTTGTCTTTTCAACCTAATATTGTTACCCATATTGTTACACCTAGAAAAGGCTTAATGAGAAATCAATATAAAAATGTTAATTAATTTAAAATGGTAAATAGTTATAGATTAGCTAAATTGCAGAATTGCAAAATTGTGGAAAAGAAAGAAGGGAGAAGCTACAAATCTGAAATTTGACAGATTTATTTGACAGTTTCTAAGAGTTCAGGAAGGGTTAATATAATTTAGCATTAAGTGCATGGAGATGACTACTCTGCTAAGCAAGGTGCCTATCGGCACTTGCTAAGCAGAACATGGTTTTAGATAATTTTAATGACTCTAGTGAGTCTTGGTGTTAAAATGAATTCACATAGAAACTAGATTAAGGTAGGTTATAAAAACCTTCAAAATCTATAATCTAGTTGAGCCATTTTCTTTAGTTGATATTTTCTACTGCAAGCCTGCAACCTGCAAGTACCGCCACTTCCTTCCCAAGGGTCCCCCGGTCCTTTAACACCTTTCTCTCTTTAATGCTGACCTTCAAGGGTCAATTTCAAGGTGAGTCGACCTCTAAATGCAACTTAAGCGTTCGAACACTGCGCAGCATCTACGCGGGATAGGGGGCACCTTAAGGGCCTGACCTGTGACCCTGTGTAGTTGTAACAATATGCCGCATCAACTATTATTCATCAACAAATGCAATGCCAGATTTCTCAAGACCTTTAAAAATTAAATAAACATCTTGTTTTAAAAATTAAATTTGTTCTTGTCTAATTTAATTTACTTCCACATTTGCATCTCTTTAGTCAATGGCAAGGTTAAGGATCATATCTACGCTCTCAATGAGTGAGTCTTATCTCGTTCCCTCGCCTCATTTCCTTCACTTCTCTTTTTCAATTCTCAATGGCATGAAAAATAAAATAAAATATTCCATTATAATAGAAATTTAACATAAATTTGTATTATATAAATGGTTTTAAACGCATTTACTCATCTATTATTACAATAGATACAATTACAATTTCAATTGCACTGGAAACCGCTGCCATTATGAATCATCATGCAAAAGTGCATGTAAAAAAAAGAAATACACCCCACCAGATTGTCTCAACCAACTTTAGCGCCATTCATACACCCTTGCCCTGTGTTATCAGCAACTGAGTGTGCTCTTTCCAAAAAAAAATTAAGTTTGAATAGTGCTAAAATAGAAAAAAGGAACCTTATTTGAAGGTCGCCTTCTGGAGCTAATACCTCAGCTCATGGAGAATTTCGCCAAAGCTTATTACA
This sequence comes from Bilobella braunerae, assembly GCA_034694865.1. Taxonomy (NCBI): domain Eukaryota; kingdom Metazoa; phylum Arthropoda; class Collembola; order Poduromorpha; family Neanuridae; genus Bilobella; species Bilobella braunerae. The sequence continues at coordinate 3,846 of JAQFYP010003056.1, read as the reverse complement.
TAATATGTCAGTTAACTACGATGTATACAAATCATCAATCCCTTTTAAAGAAGATTGGTCATGTTTCCTCATAAATTTGTGTTCATACTTCCTGTGCTATATTAAGTAATATATTATTTTCTTCTCAACATTCAAAGTTACGTAATGCCATTCATCAATGTCAATAACGTCTTGCCAAATTCTTAGTGAACAGTTTTCAAATGAATGAGCAAATTCGCAATTAGATTAGAGTTACTAAGTCAGGTTTATCTCTAAAGAATTAGTTACACATTCAATTCCTTCTTGTAATTTGAATCAAAGTTAGAATAAACTTTTACATTAGTTTTGGGTTTCGACCAGTCCATACCTTATTAATTTAAGGATCTAGTCTGAAACAAGTATCTTTCGTAAAGGAACAAAAGACACTACACTTCCGGTGAAAGGAAGCGTAAATAAAACGGAACAGCTCCGTATTTAACGTAAAAGTATATATTAAGCTATTAAGTTATAAAATTATAAACCAACATCCTTAACGTCGTACCGCAATATTATGAGCATTTTTGTTTAAATATTTCTTAAAATAATTAATTGTTTTGCCGTGAACAACTAGAGAGCGGTTTCTAATTGAAAAAAGCCGCTTGACAAAGCTGTAAAAAGACTCATAGAAATTGAAATGTCATGATCCACAGTGGGTGCTTCAGAAACAACTCTCATAAATAGCTATCTTTCAATATGTAATTGTGCATACTCGTAAAATTTTGGCACATTTAAAACCTTGGAATCTAAGCAGGATGGCTTGTTTACGACAAAGAAACAGAAAATCTGGGACAAATCACTACGCATATGGGACGTCCTCCTTATTTACTAGGTACTTTCTCTTCTGGTGAAAGTCGGAGACTACATTCTCAGGCAAAACGAGGCTGCTAATGGCTAAGCAGAGCAATTAAGTTTGGAGCTGTGATTAAAAATTTTACATCAGAGTAGCAGTAGCGGTACTTGCCTTAATATAAAAAGATACAAAAAATTACAATTCCAGTTTTGATGCTTGACTGCTCACGCACGCACGCACACACGCACACATACTTCCTAAGACGTTTATATGCAGTTACGACTATTTTATCAATTATGTTAGAAAATAAACAACAAAATGGTTGCAATGATAAAAATATGTCAAGTATCAAGTCCATTTTCGGGCGTCATAAAGGTTGCACACTGCGGGTTTTTATTTTTCAAACATATTAATTTAAACCCTTTTCTAATTTTGAGATTTTAAAACTTTTTGAATCTTGAACTTTTTCAGATTTCAAGATTTTCCTAAACATATCTTTCTAGGTTTTCATTCTGGCGCACTGCCACCATTTTCGTTCAAACGTACTTGGCTTCGTTCGCTTACGACCGTATATTTCAAACTACCTTTATGAAACAAGAGTTAGGTTTGTTCATTTCTAAACTAAAAATGTATTAGGCGGAAATGTTAGAAAAAATGCAAAACTCTGCGACCAGTCCTTTTTTTTAACCCACGCAATTTTTTTTCTCTTATCCATTTGTAAAACCAGGTATATCGTTTTGCCTGTATCTACTTACAAATAATTACATTCAATTTGATTTACTTTTCACTTAGGAAATGTTGGACATCGTTATCGCAAACAGATTCATGGCAATTGCATCGGCCTTGGACTACCGGCATACTAACAAGTAAGTTAGGTTATTATTTTGCAAACAACTGGCGTCTCCCAGAACAAAGGTTAAGGCGGAAATTTGCAAATTACTCTTTTTTAGTCAATAATAGTAGTCAATAATAAGCATTGGACAAAATTGCATTGAATCAAATTTACATTGGACCAAATTTATATTGGACCGAATTGCATTGGACCAAATGACCTGCTACCTGCAAAATTAGCCTTATATGAGCCTATCCTTCTCATTGCTATTGAAATCTAGCCAGAGAAACAATGATTGCAAAACAGCTGAGCAAGCAGAATTTTCTTTCCCTCCATCAAATGTCTATTCATTTATTTAAAATTGCAAATTTTGCAATTTATAAATTAAATCAATTTAAGATTCCGACAGTTTTAATTAAAGTCAAACTATTACCAACTTATACAAATAAAATGAGTATAATTCAGTAAGCCTCACTCAAGTTTCGGAGGTCGTTTACAAATCATCATCATTAGAAGAGTATACCATATCAGAAATTAATTTTTGTTTTAACTTCCACTGCACTTGATATAAATTTCCCCGCAGCTGTAAGTCTTTAAAATGAGTTCAGTTCAGTTCAGTTCATTTCAACAGCCAACGACAGCCATAAAAAAATAAGAACAAATTTCTTTCCGTATACATTTACTTGAATAATTAATACAATGGAATGGGAACTTTTGAGTGATCCTTTTGCTCATTGTGGTCTGCATTGAATTTACAAAATGCAAACCAACCAAAAAATTAGTTATATTTAATATTTTTTGAAAACTATAAAAACCCAGACACTTTCTAATTTAGAAACAAAAAGAATAGATGCACTACGGAATCCTCCTCATATTTCCAATAGAAAAGAAGGTTTCATCCAAAGAAACAATAGTCGAGGCATGTCAACAATTTAGTTCAACATATTCCTCTAATTTTGGATGCAGTTTTGGATATATTTCTTCTTGTTATTACTCTAGACACAGGGCTACGTAGTCAACAAAAAACAACCACCAATCCTTGAAGAATTTGGTCCCACTCGTGGAAGTCCTTTGCCATAACCAGGAGATGATAAAAAAAATCTTAATGACAATTTATGAAGGATAGCTTATCTCTATATAAATCTATCTCTTTCTCTCCACATTCCACATCTCACCAAAACCAATTACATAATATCTCAATTAACTATACTGTATACAAATCATCAATTCCATTTAAAGAAGATTGGTCCTGCTTCCTCATAACTTTGTGTTCTTGCTTCCAGTGAAAGGAAGAGTCAATAAAGCGAAACAGCTCCGTTCTTAACGTAAAAATATATATTAAGCTATTAAATTATAAAATTTTAAACCCATATCCTTAACGCCGAAGCACAATATCATGAGTATTTTATTTTAAATATTTTTGAAAATGTAAAAAACTCATTGCTTTTCCGTGAAGAACTAGAGACTATGAGCGGTTTATAATTGGAAAAGGCCGCTCGACAAAGTTGTAAAAAGACTCATAGAAAATGAAATTTCATGACCCACGATGGGTGCTTCAGAAACAACTCTCATAATTAACGATTTTTAATATGTAATTGCGCATACTCGTAAAATTTTGGCACTTTAAAAACCTTGGAATCCGAGCAGGATGGGTAGTTTACGACAAAGAAACAGAAAATCTGGGACAAATGTACACTACCCATAAAGAACGTCCTTCTAAATTACCAACACGAGTTTAAACAAATTTTTTACGAAATTACAAAGAGAGTACAAAAAACTAAGTATGCCATTGCAAAGTTTTACTAATTGTCAGAAGTTGAGGGGTATGTAGATTTTTTTTTTTACATAAAATATACTAAAGCATCTTTTTTCTATAACACTTCTCTTGCAAGGAATAAGGGTCCACACGTAACAGTGGGCTTTGTCTCATTGTTCATGAACAAATGAGACAAGCTTGTTGCAAAATCAGCAAGATTGCGAAGGTGTAAAATTGCAAATATGAGAAAGGCATGAGATACAATGTAAGAGACTTATCTTGTACACATAAATTAGATAAATTTGGGACTTTTTGAATAACAAAGTCGTAAAAACATGTACAATTATCTTGCTAATTGTGATAACTACTTAACTTTTTTTGGAACTGTGTATCAACACGAAAAAACAAAAGTGCTAAATTCAACAAACCGTTCAAATTTGTAAACTCTAC
>JAQFYP010003055.1:0-11551 GCA_034694865.1 Bilobella braunerae | reverse complement strand
AATTTCTTCATTTTCACTTCGGCAATATTGTAAAATAGACTAAGTAAACACATATGTTAACACATTTGTTAGACAATACTTATGTGATACATTTGCACGACAGAGCTGGGAATAGCGTTTGTGTTGACTAACCTTATAGCCTTTGTGTGGTAATCTGCAACGTTCATGTAGATTATTGGTTACACGAAATATGAATCTAGATTTCAATAGACAGGAAATAACGATACGACAAGCAACCTAAACAATATTAATAAATTACCAAAAATATCCACTGGATGAGTAAGTTTTGCTGCTTAAATGATATGACATAAAAATTCATGTAGTAGAAGAAAAAATGCAGCCAGTTCTCTTGTTGCTAATTGGCAACCTGCCACTTGTCAACGTTGCTGTCACTCACTCATTTAGAAATGCATAATCCACTTGTTAACTTTCAGTTCCAAGTGGTTCTTAAAGTGTGCAAAATATACACAAACAAAACGCTATCGACAAAATGAAACTTTGGTTTATCTTCCATTGGCTATTTTTGCCAAATTTGTCGTACTCTTCAACTAGCAAATTTTTCAGTGCTTTGAGTAAACGCGAAATTCGAATTGCCACAATGAATGTAGCACCATTTCTTGAAATCAAACAGAGTACATCTAAAACACCTGGTGTGCATAGCCGTCTCTTGAAAGAAGCCGCCTACAAATACAACTTCAGCATCGAGTGGTCCATATACAACAAAACAGGAAGTGTTCGTGCAGACATGGTTGTAGATGGTACTATGGGGGCCCTTTACTACAACCGAGTTGACATGGCCATCCCCAGCGGACCCACCTACGAGCGGTCAAAGTTTTTCGACTTCTCGACACAAACACAACAAAGGCACAACAAAAGTAATATTTGTTACCGCTTTACCGCAACCCTCAATTAGTTGGACATCGATACTATCCTCCTTTACCATAGAAATCTGGCTGCTTTCTTTTCTATTTATTATCCTCTTCAGCACTATCTACTGGTTTACATAGTACTTAACACCAATGGAAGCTGAACATAGAAGGCCGCCGTTGGAGCTGGTTTTCATACCAGTGGCGACCGTCTGCGACCAGCCGCAACATGTTCCCCACCGGATGAAACTATTCACCGCAACAATGTTAAATTTTTGCTTTTTTATAGGCTCTGGCTACAAATGTAGACTAGTTGCCCTATTATCTCAACTCGAGTATTCCAGCATCCCACAAAGTTTCAGCGACGTTGATCAAATGAGTGACTATCGAGTGAACATGCACTATATGGGAGGAGTTGCGTTTTTGTTTATGAACTCTTCACAAAATAGACTTGTGAAAAGGATTCGAGCACGACTTGAGCACAATTTGATATATGACGGAGCGAAGTGTATTATCGATTCAATCGGCACGTCTAAGTCGATATGTATTGGATGGAACTCAGTGTTCAATGTGTTTATTAAGAGGAATCTCACACTGCAAAGTGGATTTGTGCCACTTTTTGTATCAAGTGATGCAGTACTTACAGTAGATGTTGTGTGGACATTTCGCAAAAAGTGTCCTCTACTCCTTGTATTTAGTAAAATTGTGACGCACTTCAATGAGGGCGGATTTATCGAGGAGTGGACTGCGCAGCTTGGAGCGTCAGCGCAGGCGCACAGTGCAAGTTGGCTTCGAAGTGGTGGCAACGACTCCTTGTATAACTTCTTGAATTCAGTGAACTCTGTAGATGTTTCGGGAAACTTAAAAATGAGAGATTTACGTTTAATTTTTCTGATACATTTTACACTTCTTGCAACTAGCAATTTTGTCTTGTTCGTGGAAATTTGTCAGAAGAGAATAAATTTGGAGTTAGTCGTAAAATAATTACTTTTTCCAAGTTTTCATGCTACAATTAATTTTTGCTATCATTTGTGATTGAATTTTTCTCATACATAAAGGTTTTTTTTTATTATTTTCAACAGACATGTGTGGCAAAACGGTAATACTTTTAACCAATTGATTTCCCATTAACCAAATTATTTATGAATTTGCTGCACAGGTAAAGCCTAAATTGGACTCATTATTTCTACTTGTAGAGCTCAATGTCCATTGTTGTACATTTTCAGTGGAATAAATTAAGCTCTGATTCGACATATCAATCAATCATATTATTTGACAACGGCTTCTCCCAGATACACATGTTGAATTTAGACTAATAAATGTTATGCAGTGAAATTATTCTTTAAGATTATTTGAAATTTTACGTCATGTTTAAGTTTGAGAGAATTAAATATAAAGATGGTAACATTGAACATTTTCTAGAAATTGTTGTTCAGCACGTTGAATAAAAAATATCATACTTCTTTGACACCTCCAGCTCGACAATCAATGTGCGCAATGTTCTGGTTCTAAATATGAAATGGTTCACAAAGTTTTTAAACAGATTTAACAATTTATTGAATAAATAATTCGTTTTTGGACAAAATTTGCGAGATTGTAATGTTCCTGATTGGATGAAATTGGGAAAAGGTATTTAGAGTAAAAGTGTCACAAGCTTTTCTTCGATCACGTGACTTTGGGGGATAAATTAATATCCGTATGAGATTCCGTATCCGTTGAAGTTAAGGGAAGCTACTCCGGGACTAGAAATTTAAAACAAAAATTATTATAAAGTAGAAGTTACGTTTTCCCGACCTAACAAATTTGTCTTTACAAGTGCTACAACAATATTTAAATATGTTTTGCATACGCAACACCGCTGTACCGAACTCCGAGGAGGGGAGACGCGGCAATTCCTGGGGCAGCTGCGTAGGCGGGGGCAGCGGCGTAAACTGGTGACCTAGCAACAAGTGGAGCAGCGGCAACCTTGAAAACATGAATTAGTTATTTTTAGGTTATTTGGTTATATAAATAAGGTTATGTCAGGTGAACCCTAAACCTAACTATGACGTATTATAATATGTGAGTGGGGAAGATGACCTAATTGCCTAATGTTTTTTAGCTCTTACTTGACCATAGCTATGTTGATAGGCTGGGTAGGCTGCAGTCTGGTAGACTGGAGCGCTTGCGAACTACAACCCAAGGGAGCAAGTGCCCAAAATTAATTCAATATACAATATATTCCCTTAATATAACGCGTTTTTTGGAGCAGTAACTTTAATATGTAATGGACGTATTGTATTTAAATTACTAGAATTTTAGTTTTAAGATTACTCACGGTCTTCACGGCAGCTGGGGCATAAGCTTGTTGGTAGACTGGGGCAGCGACCTGGAGTGCGTAAATATGGAATGTAAATAATTTAGTTGTACATTATATGAGTAATTTCTACCATCTAAACGTATTATCTAGTTAAATTAATGCGTAAAAGATGTGTTTTACTTACTGCTGGGGCATAGGTTTGTTGGTAGACTGGAGCTGCGTGGGAGTAGACAGCTGGGGCAGCTGCGTACGCTGGTGCGGCAGCGTAGGCTGGGGCGGCAGCATAGAGTTGTGGGTTGGTGATGCTAGTTTAAAAAATTCAAAAATTGAAATTATAATTTAAAGAGTTAGATTTGAATTTGAATTTTGAAGTTTGAATTTCACAGTTTTTACCGAGTATCAGTCTTCCTTACGCTAGAGAAGGCAGAATCGATTGCCTGGGAATTAAAAAAGAAACATGTAAAAATCAAAACAACACTAAATTTCAATGACAATTTTGCAAGAAAGCATAAGATGCTAATGTCGTAAATAGTATGCCTAGATGTATAAAACAGTAAGTTATTGTAAATTTTTTAAACAATTTTAAACTTAAAATGTCAATACCTCAGAATATTAGAGAGATTAACTTAAGAATACGTTGCACAGGCTCGTGTTTTGATTGGTCAATATTTTACCTTTTGTTGGTGGGAGACGCTGGATCCAGCGAATCCGCGAACGGTCGATTCGCTCTGGAGACCGACATGGGCCGTGTTACCGTAGGTGAGGGATCCCGCTGGGTAGGATGATTGGTAGGCAACTTGGGCCTCGGCCACTACGACGATGGCCAAAAGTGAGAGAACCTGATTGTTTTCAAAATGATGTTCAAATAGCTGTTCAAACAAATTTGTTCAAAATAAAAATGTAAACATGTTGCACCTTTGAGAACATGGTGGTTTTTTGGTTGTTTGAGAGTTGAGCAATGTATTTGCAAGTGGAGCACTTGAGTCACTGATGCTGAATTGAGTGTCTGTGAGTGTTTTTATACCACGCAGAAGTGTGTGGGGAAGTCGGAAGGAAGGAAGGGCGTTACTTATAAACTGAAGGATTCAAGAATATACAGAGGGATTCATAAAGAGAGTAGTACCTTGCTCTGACCTTATCTAACAAACAAGTCTTTATTTGAGATACACCTTGTTGTGATTCATGTTTTTATTTGAGTCAAGTTGATTTGTTGTGGTCAAAATTAGACCAGTTCCAAGCTTCAAAATTGGTATTTAGTTTGCTTACGTTCATTTTCAAATAAAAATCGTATGATTTTAGGAAATGAGTAAATTAGCACAACTCAGTCAGTAGAAACTGTTTTAAGTTTAAACGACTAAACACCAGACGGCGAAATTAACTTTAAAAAGGTTTTTTTTTAAATACAATTAAAAAGTATCCGATCTCTTACAATTCCAAAATTACGTTTTGAAAAAAAATTCCATTGTTTCCAGTATTTTGTAGAATTGTAACACCCTTAAAAATTTATCGAAAATGCGCAGCTTCGTGAGTTTGCGCAGTTAGAGTGCAAAATGATTTTGATAAATTTTCCGTTTTCATAGTTAGTACTAATAATTACTTTTAAAAGTTCTCATGAATTAATTTTTTTATGTTATTAGTAAACGCAGGAGTACATACCATTAATTCTTATAAAAGCCGTGTTTTCATATTTGTTTTCAAAACTAGGTCTAGGTAAGCTATTGACTTAAGCATCTTTTGGCTAAACTTTGTAAATCGCACAAACGGCCCTAAATTTATTGCCTTCAATTTACTTGACCGTATTTGCCATTTCAAACTGATTTTGATGAAACAAATGAGATTTATGGTAAAGCCTAAGAAACTTACAACAAATCTAGCAAATCTATCATAAGAGTTAGGTATAAAAAATGAGCTCTTCTTTTGGTTTTATTAGTTGGATTCCCAAACTAGGTTAAAACCAGAAAACCTAAACTTAAACCTAATTACAAAATTTGCGCCAGAACTTTACCACGTGACTAAAATTTCACTATACGTAATTGGGAAACAGCATTTGGAGTTTAGTATGTGACTAAATTGATGTAGGTTTTAGTGACTTAGTTTTAGGTTTTGTTGACCTCGGAATGTTATGGCACGGCCTGTACAGATCACAAAATGTCAACGTATGGTAGGTAAATCCCTGAAAAGTAATACCAAGGGGAGTTCGAAAACTGTATTTAGCGACTTTGTAATGTCTTGGAATTGGCTGTTATGGTCACAAAATGTAAACTTTGGGTCAAGGCCATGTATCCATGCGAAAGGTAATGTTAAGAGGTGTTCAAAAACTGTATTTAGTAAATCTGACATGCTATTGTGTTTGACCTACATGTCATGTATAAAATAGCACCCGCCAGACATCAGAATATAAAAGTATTCATTTTGTTTAGAATCTGGTTTTAAACACTAGATTACTTTAGTTGACCTCACAATGATACTAGTTAACCTTGGTTGACCTTGCATGGTTTTTAGGACAATTGCACAAAATAATACAAGGGCACAATTTTCCATTCCCAAACCTATATATCACCTAAATAAAGTAACATAACGCTATTTTAGAAAAAATAGTGCAAATTCATAGTCATTGCATTCTGGGTCACAGCATGCATTGGATGTTAAAATGATTTTTTTCTACTTGAATTTCAAATTTCCCGGTTAACGCTACGTTTAAGTAAATGCAGATTTCAACCTAGAATAAAAACCAATAAAAATTTTTTTACTTAAACTTATCAAACTTAAAAGAAAAATTCGAAAAGTTTAAATAAAAAATTAGGTGAAACCTAATCTACTACTAGAATAATTTTACTTAAACTAGCGAAACCAAACTCCAAACTAAATCTAATGCTTCAGTGATGAAGCGTTTGTCGAAAAGTAAAACTTTGAGTAAATTGGATTTATTTTATCAAAATAAAACACAATGTCCTCGAGGTATGTTTACATGGAATTGAATTAAGCTTTCATTATGTTGAAATACAAAATGATTGATTGACAAATTTCTTGAATAGTTGACAGATTTAACATTTTATTGAATAAATAATTCAATTTTGACAAAATTTGCGTAATTGTAATGTTCCTGATTGGATGAAATTGGGACAAGTATTTGAAGTTATGGCATGTCACTTGCTATTCATGAGTTGCGTGACTGGGAGGGGTAAATTAGTATCCGTATGAGATTCCGTATCCGTTGAAGTTGAGGGATGCGACTCCGGGGCTGCAAATTTAAAAGAAAAAATATAGTTAGGTTTAGGTTAGTTAGACCTAATTAATTAGTCTTTACGAATGCTACAACAACATTTAAATATGTTTTGCATACGCAACACCGCTGTACCGAACTCCGAGGAGGGGAGACGCGGCAATTGCTGGGGCAGCTGCGTAGGCGGGGGCAGCGGCGTAAACTGGTGACCTAGCGACAAGTGGAGCAGCGGCAACCTTGAAAGAATGTATTAAAATTAGGTTATTGGGTTATGTAAATAAGGTTATGTCAGGTTAACCCTAAACCTAACTATGACGCATTATAATGTGTGAGTGGGTTTGTGGGGATGGCCTAATTGACTAATATTTCAGGTTCTTACTTGACCATAAGTATGTTGGTAGGCGGGGTAGGCTGCAGTCTGGTAGACTGGAGCGCTTGCAAACTACACAACCCGAGGGAGCAAGTGCCCATTGTCAATTTTATATTCAATTTATAACTTTAATATTACCCGTGTTTTTGGGCGGTAATTTTGTAGTCTATTGTATTTGTATATCATATTACAATATATAGTGTTATTTATACTTAAACCATAAGCTTGCTTACGGTATTGATCGCAGCTGGGGCATAAGCTTGTTGGTAGACTGGGGCAGCGACCTAGAGTGAATTAATTTTGAATGTAAATAATTGAGTTGTCCACCATTAGGCTTTTTTCGATATACTAAATTGCGTAAATCACGTTTTCTACTCACTGCTGGGGCATAAGCTTGTTGGTAGACTGGAGCAGCGTGGTGGGAGTAGACAGCTGGAGCAGCTGCGTAAGCTGGGGCGGCAGCGTATGCTGGGGCCGCAGCATAGAGTTGTGGGTTGGTGATGCTAATTTCAAAATTAAACAAATTTATAATTATAAAGAAAAAATGTTATATCGAAATTTGAAGTTTTATTTTCAAAATTCTTTACCGAGTATCAGTCTTCCTCACGCTGGAAAAGGCAGAGTCGACTGCCTGGAAATTAAAAAAAAATGAAACCAAATTTTTAAAACAAACAAATTTTGTAATTTGTTTAACAACTTTTAACTTACAACAATAACTCTGAATATTAAATTGATTAACAATACATTGCGCAGGAGCACGTTTTAATTCGTCAATATTTTACCTTTTGTTGGTGGGAGACGCTGGATCCAGCGAATCCGCGAATGGTCGATTCGCTTTGGAGTCCGACATGGGGAGTGTCACCGTAGGTGAGGGATCCCGCGGGGTAGGACGAGTGGTAGGCGACCTGGGCCTTGGCCACGACAACAACGGCCAAAAGTGAGAGAACCTGATTGTTTTTAAAGTTTTGTTCAAATATTTGTTCACGCAAATTTGTACAAAAAACAATCGAGCGAATTGTACCTTTGAGAACATGGTTGATTTTTGGTTGTTTGGAAGCTGAGCAATGTACTTGCAAGAGGAGCACTTAAGTGAATGATGCGGGATTGAGTGGAGTTAAGTGTTTTTATACTCCACAAAAGTGTGTGGTAAAGACGGAAGGAAGGAAAGGGCGTCACTTGAAAACTTGAAAGGATTCAAGAATGTACAGAGGGATTCAAAAATAGAGGAGTACCTTGTTGTGACCTTTTGTAACAAACAAGTTCTTTATCTGAGATACACCTTGTGATCCATACTCTTTTATTGAGTAAAGTCGATCTGTTGTGCCCAAAATTAGACCAGTTGCATGCCCAAAAAATTTATTTTTGTTAGTGCTTTACGACGATTTTTAAAAATATTAACTTTGGACATGTTTTAAGTTTTTTCATTAAATAAGCAATTCTTGGCAAAGCAAGAATTTAAAATGTGTAAATTAGAAACTAGGTATAACTGATTTTTTTTAATACTTAAAACTACCAAAAGTTAGATATCACACAATTAAATCAATTTTCAAAATGTTTCTCTAAATACAGTTCAATTGTGCTCAGATGGTCAAATTATGCAGTTTCAGAATATAGTCTCATTTTTTTTAAGAAACTTTAATGATGTGTAATGTCAGTGTCAGTATACAGTGTCATTTGTAGAAGTGATTTGTGAAATTAATTTTTATGTCAAAACGTAATTTAATTTGGAAGTTTAAAGTGAATTTGAAGTACGCAATATTTACGTAATACACAATATAATATAGTGAGCTAAAAGTTTGTGAATGATATTTTCATGAATCCAAGATATCTTGTAAAATAATATCATGAAACATTGTCTAGTAGATAATAATATCCAAAGTAACAGAAGTTTGCAAGAAGTTAACAATGCCAAAGAAGAAGTATCCACTTTTATAATATTTAACCTCATAAGTATCAAATTTCTTATAAAACAAAATCCTGATAAAACGGATTTTATAAAGCAGCAAAAGGCATGTGAAGTTAAATGGTTAAGTTGCCTTATACATGATCTTCTGTACATGAAAAAATTGAAAACAACTTTGTCCATTAATTGCACATTTTGGCGGCCTCAGTAGCGGAATGGAATTGTAAATCTATGAAATCCCTATCCGCTCAACTCGTATCCGAAATCTCAAAATTATCTGAAATCTGCAGATTCTCAAGCTGAGATTCCATCCAGGTCCAATCCGAAAAAAACCCGATGTAGTTTTAGCCCACTCGAGTTCTAACAAAAGGAAACAAATCCAACTCTTGTCTCTACTATGAGCAAATTTTTCTATCAAATTTTTGTACTATTCATAGTTAATCAGAATTTTTCAGTGATTAGAATTACAAATTAAAATGTTAAAATTTTAAATTAAAATTTAATGTACGCAGAAGCTATCAGCGCTTAACTGCGATTGGTCAAAAATTGTTTCGAATCCGTTTAGTCTTGGTAAGGACCATGGCTGAGAATAGTTTAGATGTTGCAAACCCTAGGCAACAATAATGATTAAAACTAGATGTAGTTTGCAACTCGTTTTTATTTTCTATTGCATCAATTTTGTAGTTAGATAAGTGTCAGGCTAATGATTTGGAAGTCTATTACATCTGCTCCCTCAGGAGCTTGTTTTTGAACCTCGGAACGGCGACTTCGAGCAGATAGATATAAATAGATAGCAGATAGATAGATAAACAGAGTGTTCAAATCATAAGTTACAGAAAGTCATATCTGAAATGATGTTACAAATTGAGTTCGATAGGGGTTTGACGTACAGACGGACGTAAAAAGGGATGCGACAAAGGTATAAAGTAGAAAACCTTCGGTGGTTAATAAATGCAAAGATCCAATTTCACTCTTACATCAGCATCATACAGCAGTATGAATAAAGCTTTAAATCACAGCGCCAAAAATTGTGATCGATTTAGTTAAATTGCCATGATTAACAAATTTAATCAGTTGCAATAACAACTCAGTATTCACAATTTCAAAAACATTTCTTAAAATTCATTGAGTAAAGATGTTTTGGGAAATTGAAATTTTGGATTTTAGTTTATCTTTCACGTTTCTCACTTTTCTTGAAACCAGCAGAAAAGTATTGATTTCTGAAATTTATTTGAATTCCTGAAAATGAAAGATATCACAGCCCACACTCCAGGTATCTAATGCAAAAAAATTTAATAGTTGAAGCTCATTCTCTTTTTGCTATTGAATGTGTATGTAAAGCTTAATTTTATAGAATTCAGATTTTTTTCTAATATGTTTGTTGCACATTTGTGAAAATTTAGCTTAGGTTTTGATGCCAAATGCGACATAATAAAAATGAGTGACAAGTTTGTTGAGTAATTGACGGATTTAATAATTTATTGAATAAATAATTCAATTTTGGGCCAAATGTTAAATTTGAGATGTCAGTGTCTTCTGATTGGATGAAATTGGGGGATGTAGAATGTATCAAATGTCATTGGCTACTCGTCCGTTTGTTTGTGTGAAAGATTTAATATCCGTATGAGATTCCGTATCCGTTGAAGTTGAGGGAAGCTACTCCGGGGCTAAAAGTTTTTAAAATTCAAAATTAGGTTATTTAGATATTAGAAGATTAGGTTTTTGGATACCTATAAGCACACTGAGTAATGTTATACTTACGCGACAGCGCTGTACTGAACTCCGAGGAGGGGAGAAGCAACCTTGGCAATTGCTGGTCCAGCAGCGTATGCTGGAGCAGCGTAAGCTGGAGCGGCGTAAGCTGGGGCAGCGGCGTAGACTGGAGCCCTAGCTACAAGGGGAGCGGCGGCAACCTGCAAAAAAACACAAGTTATTAAAATTTGTTTTTTTTTTTTAAATTTTAATTAGTTAATTCGTGAATCAATTATCGATTAGGTTAACCTTAAACCTAATAATGACGTATTATAGTGTGTGAGTGGGGTTGTAGGGATATTGGCCTAATAGCCTAATGTTTTAGGCTCTTACATGGCCATAACCGTGTTGGTAGGCGGGGTAGGCTGCAGTCTGGTAGACTGGAGCACTAGCGAACTACACAACCCAAGGGAGCAAGTGCCCATAAGTACTTATATGACTCAATTTTGAAAGATTTTTGGGCGGAATTTTTCAAACTTGAAATTTTTTGGCGTATATCTGAAATATTACAAAACTTACGGTCTTGACGTGGGCAGCTGGTGCATAAGTGTGTTGGTAGACTGGGGCAGCGACCTAGAGTGAAGCAAAAACGGGATGTAACTATCATAATAGTCAAATATTGACCATACAAACATGAGTTAAATAGGGTTTAGTTAACTTAGATGTCAGTTAAAAATTAATTATGTATTTTTCTTACTGCTGGGGCATAAGCTTGTTGGTAGACTGGGGCAGCGTGGTGGGAGTAGACAGCTGGGGCAGCGGCGTAGGCGGGGGCAGCTGCGTAAGCTGGGGCAGCAGCGTAGAGTGCTGGGTTGGTGATTCGCGTATCAGTCTTCCTCACGCTGGAGAAGGCAGAGTCAATCGCCTGAAAAAATCGTTTAAGCATTAGTTATGCGTAAATATTGTGTAACTAATGCTGCGACAAAATAGAATACATATACATTTCAAATTCTTGTCTTTAATATGTACAACATCCAGTTGCACGGTGAGATATCTATCTCATCATATGGTGAGATAGTGCAGATAATGCTTGGGATAATATCTAACAGATAGGTCTTGAGTTTTACCTTTTGTTGGTGGGAGACGCTGGATCCAGCGAATCCGCGAACGGTCGATTCGCTCTGGAGTCCGACATGGG
>JAQFYP010003054.1:0-11551 GCA_034694865.1 Bilobella braunerae | reverse complement strand
AAATTTATGGCCATGGAGAAAAAACAAAAATTGGGGATTACTTTTATGACGGGCTTAACACGTTTACCAAGTTTCAGCTTAATCTGAAGGAATCGCGCGCACGCGGTGTCCTTGTAAGTGTTTTTGTCCGTTTTTCTATGATTGAACTTTAAGGGATTATGTTGTGGTCAGTGGATATGGAAATTTCCCAATAGCCTTGTGAGAATTCAGAAGAATTGCCCTCATTGCATGCATGAATGCTAATAAATCCTTCTTTCCATTGCATCCATTCCCTTATATGTTGAAAAGCCACTCTGCGGGAATGTCGAATAACACTCTTTTTAAATTAATTATGTCTGCAATATACAACAGTAGAATTAATTTTTACCTGGAATTTACATTCCAATTGTTGGATACAATACAATCACGCTCATAGACAAGTAGTAGACCAGTCTTTCAAATAGAAAATTTAATTTAGGTTGTCAACCAAATTCAGAAAATGGTACAAGAGACACCTAAAACTCAAGAAACGCTTCTCAAGGTTTTGAGGTTTTCGAATAAATGTTTCAGGTTTCACGCCCATTTATGGGCATTTAATGCAATTGAAATTATACAATTAATTATTCATTAAAAATTTTCCTTTTCTAAATGTGCTTCAACCATATTTGAGATTTTTCTAAATTCTGTAACTATTGTCCTCTACTTCTCAATAAGGCTAAATCTAACCTAAACCTACACTAACACAAAAAAATTAAAATAATTTTCACTCAAACTCGAAATTCAAAATGACCTTTCAAGATATAACCTTAGTTTTTCATGAAACAGAAAGTTATGATGTTCCCGATGATCCCAGTGCCCCATTGACCCGGAAATGACCCCTTTTCCTCAAAATGACCTTTCAAGGTCAGACCCTACTTTTGCACAAAACACAAAACTATGATAGTTCCTATGTCCCCATAGACCTCTATCATCTGAAATGATCCCTTGACCTCCAGAAACCCTCTTTTCACTCAAAATTCTGCTTTACCCTTTAACGATTTTATTAATTTATTAATGTCTTAAGTATTTTGCAAATTCTTCTACGCTACATAGTTGACCGTTTTACAACAGTTTATTTAGGTTTATCTTAACAAGTAGGGCTTACGGAAACCGTTAAGGGTTAAGATATATCATCTGTTTACCGTTTTCGAGGGTTTTCACATTTTTGGTACCAAATGCATACAATTTTGGATATTTTATCATACACTGTAGTATAGAGCTGTAGAGTCTACTGCTCTACATACCATGCACCATTTTCATGCACAGAGAACATTGTGATGCCTACCACGCGTCAGAAACCTATCAGTATAAAATGGTCGTTGCAACTCCCAAATTTTATACACACCAAAATGAAGCTATCCTTTTTTCAAAGTCGCTCACTTTCTCCTCGTCGTCATGACAACACACTTGGCGACGGTTGTGGCCCCAGATCCGTCCTAATATATGAAGTTTCTTGCCCTAAACGTGTTGAAATTGCAAAAATTGACGGCTCATAGGTGAAGTTTGAGCGATGGTACTTTGTGAAGTGATTCTGCGAAGGTGTTTGGGCAGGAATTGGTTACAGCAATTACGCTAACGAATCAGCAGGAACTGCATGGTTAGGTTTAGGTTTAGGTTTAGGTTGAGGCGAGCGGATTCAATATGATCCCACAAAACTCGTTAGCGTTCTATTTGCCGACAAGGGTGGTAACACAGACAACGGTTTTGGGTTCTCCCTCCAACGTCTCATCAAGTTCGGGAAACAGTTTATTGTACATTTAGGACGGGAAGACACCGATGAAGAGAGGCTGGAAGTCTACATCGTTGAAATTGCTGGCTACATTGAAGAGATTGCCAAAGCCAAGGTTGTGCGACCCTTTAAAACGAGACGCGAATTGATTGAATCCCTCAGGAGCCATATAACTCTGCCTAACAGGAAAGATGCACACATGAATAAGATTCAAACGGTAGAAACTGAAACTGCGGCTCTTGTAGCTGCTTTGAAGCAAATCAATGACGACTTCTATGGTACGAGTGAGTTTGAAAGTTTACTGAAGACAAAAATTGTAGAGAGTGTTGACCGAGAAATTACAGCAAAAATTATCGAAGAAAAATTCCTGGCAGATCTTCGCCACTACGAGCATAATAAAGGGTTAATGGTTATTCGACAGGTTGGTGACAGCACAACAGTAACAGCGAGTGATCCTGATGTAAAGTAAGCCTAAGTATTTTTATGCTCTACACAAAAACCTAGTATCAAATTATCTGACCTTACTTTAGCATATGCTACTGCTTATCAAAACACCAATGTGCTGGTTAGGGTAATATAAAATAAATTCTCAATTTTGTTGAAAATAAGTTTACTGATAATCTTAAAAATTTACCAAAGTTGTACCATTGTACCAATTGAGAAAAATGAACAACTTCTTCTTGTTCAATTTTGTCCTATAGGATCCTTTAAGTTCTATTTTAAATTTTAAGGTTAAACTTAAAAAACAAAAAAAAAATGCGAATAATTTTTTTTGTACATTTTTGTAAAAATTAACCCATTATTCTTGCTCATTATTCCTCAACTCTGAAACATCAGTTAACGTATGTTCTTTCAGGTACGCAAATTTTCGAAAATAAAATGTCACGTTTGTTATTTAGATTTAAAAATTTCTCACAAGCAAAAGCAATTCTAGGGTGGCAATTATCATCTCGTATCGGTATAAATTGTACAAGCTTCTAAATATATTGATTTTTGCTAACATGTTTCAGGCCTATTCTTGAGTTCACGGGGGCATCTCAATTGATGACGTCAAAACAGGTACTGGACGCAGGGGGACAACGATTATGTTGAAAGCTGTGAGGGAGTTGAAAATTATGAAGTTTTTAGTTGAAAAAAAGTTTGCAACATATGTCAGAGCGATGGACATTCAGAGCTACAAGTCCTATTGAGTTATTGAGTTATGCTCAAGTTATTGAGCAGTATGAAAGCACAATTTGTCGCAATTTCTTGCCGATTTGGCAGAGATTCTCAAGATACTTACAATACACTTACCTAAGGTACATAGGACTAAGGAGAAGAAAGTGCCAAGTCTACAACTGAATTGAATTTGTTGTTCATTAAATTTCGATTTAGAGTGCTTACAATTGTACAATCGTCAATAATTTTTTAAATTTGTTGTGAGTTTACTTTCCCCAATTATTTCACTCAACGAAATTTTAAACAAACTTATTTTTGATTCAAATGTAGAAGGGACATTGAGCTCATGAAGTTGAAACCATATATACAATCTCGTTTCTGACATTCTTAGCGATTCTATATTACACTAAGCCTTGTCAATACGAGCCTTTCTTGTGCAAATTTGTATATTTTTTTACTTCATTAAATTGTACGTAAAATTTGAAGAATAAAATTTTAAATTTTTACAAACTTAACAACCTATTCACAGCCTGACAGAGATTATTCAATCAATTAACCATTGTTCAGAAGCATTAAAAAATAGAAATGCAAATTTAAATGATAATTTTTATAATAATAATATAATAATATATTTCAATAATAAATTTTGCAGATGTCTTCCAACGATGAATGTCGGAAAATTATATCATAAAATTATAAATTAAGTGTTTGATTGATAACGAATGATTTTAATTTAACTAAATTTTAATTAGATAAGCAGCCGGTACACAAAAAAATAATTAGCTAACAGTTATCTGAAATTAGCAACATCAAAATTACATTTCGTATAATATATTGTACTAGCTGTACCGTGCCGCGAAGCGGTACTCGTTTTCCAGCAGCTACCCGCAGTAACATTATTCCTTAAGTCACTATAAGTGGCAAACCCAACCGGAGAATGGAGCTGACCAAGGTATCATGACAATAACCGCAAGAAATTGTTTTACAAAACTAATCGATGCTTTTAGTTTCTGATTGTAGCTAGGCCATAAGTCATCCCATTAGCGAACCTCTCTTTTATATAAATTATGCCATCCTTAGCCAAAACGGACTTTGTGGTATTTGATGAAGCACGTTAAATTTTTTAGCATGTTGACATCTGTTTTCGAAAATTTTCATTCCTTCGAAAAACCGGAAGTAAATTTCATCCAAAGTTTGTCCATTGCCATTACCCACCCAAATTACAAACCTCGTTAACGTACAAAATATGACGCTTTTAGCCACAACGGTAGATGCAGGATTGAATAAATCAATTCAAATTTAGGTTTGTTTGACATTCGACCTTTGACCCCAGAAAAACCGGAAGTAACTTTTGCCCGGAGCATAGCCCTGAATAAACCTATTTTAACCCATTTTTGTACCTAATATGGCACCCCTAGCCCCTGCGGCCTTTGCGGGATTGGACAAAACACGATAAATTTTGGGCATGTTGACCTTTGACCCCAGCAAAACCAGAAGTAAGTTTTGTCAGGAGTTTATCCTGTAAGCACTCCACCAACCAACCTCATTAATGTACAAATTATGGCGCCCCTAGCCAAACCGGTCTTTGCGGGCTTGAATAAAACACGGTAAATTTAGGGTTTTCGAACTTTTACCTCTGACCGCGGTAATACCGGAAGTGAATTTGGACGGAAGTTGGCGCAAAACTACCCCAAGCATCAATTTTATTCATGTTCAAAACACGGCACTCCTAGCGCCATCGGTTATTGTGGATTGGATAAAAACACGTTAAATTTGTGAGTTTTGACCTTTGACCCTAGAAAAACCGAAAGTTTATTTTGGCCAGAGTTTGGCTCTAAATCAGCCTATTTTCATACCTCATTTATGTACCAAATATGGCATCTCTAGCCCCAGCGGTCTTTGTTGGATTGAACAAAACACGTTAAATTTTGGATATTTTTTAGCATTGACCTTGCACCTTAAACAACCGGAAGTAATTTTTAGCCGTAGTAGAGCCCAAAACCACCGCAAGTGCATACCCAATTTATGTGTCAAATTTGTCGCCTGTAGCTCTAGCTGTTTTGTAGGTTAGGGTAATGTTTGTTAAATGTTTGAAAAAAACTTGAACGTTTTGCATTTGACCTTTGGCCCTGAAAAACCCAGAAGCAAATTATCCCCGGAATTTGGTCCTAAAACACGAAAGATACCTAACTTTATTATTGTGAAAAGTATGGCGCATGTTGCTCCAGTCGTTTTTGCAGGATAGGTTAATGCTTGTTAAACGTTTGGAAAAAACATGAACATTTTGGCATTTGACCTTTGACCCTGTCAAAACCAGATGTAAATTTTGACCGGAATTTGGCCTAAAACCACCTCAGATGCATACCTCATTTATGTGTAAGATTTGGCGCCTATAGCTTCAGCAGTTTTTGCAGGCATCGGCAACAGACAGACGGACGGACAGACAGACCAACGATTTTATAGTATAGATTGCACTATGGAGCTTATTGTGCATGCCTTGGACTATTTTACGATTGACAATCATTAGTACTCACGCTCAAAAATGCAGTAAATAAAACAAAAAAAGCCATGTGGTCGTTACGTTATAGTTAAGAAAAATCAACTTTTTTTTATAAAATCACCGAATTAAAAAGAGGCCAATAATTTAAATTGATAATGTTATAATTTAATATATTTGCTCGAAAACAGAATGAAACAGTTCGGAATAAAATAAAAATAAATAAGATTGAAAAAGTTTGAAACTAAAAGTAATTTAAGTGAAACCAAAGATTTGTTTCCCGATCACAAATTGAGTAAACAAATAAAAGCGCGCTGTTGCGAACTGGAACTATTCTGTTGAAAACTATTAATCGCTTTCAGCAACTTATTTTTTAAAACAACGGTAAAATTGGTATGTCATTTCTTAGGTGCCGGGCCTCTAATATTAGATTTACGGTAAAAAAAAAGTATGTCATTATATAGGTGTCGGAACTCTAATGTGAGATTTATACAGTAAAAATGCTATGTCATTATCATACGCCGGAAAAGTAAGTAAAATCTTTTTTGGGACTTATTTTTCTTTTTTCGAGATTTTTTATAAAATCTTAAGTTTTTAAGTTTTAGAACTTTTAGAATTCTTTTTTCGAACTTTTTTTTCAATTTATCAGATCCTTTTTAAGATTATACATCAAAATGACCATTTTTTATCACCAAACCACCTAATCTTGCCATATTTTCGACTCATTTCATCACGTTGATAAAGATTTTGTCTTGAAATGAAAAAGGTAGATACCAGACAAAATTGACTGAATTTGTCAAAAAACTAATTAAGCATAAGATCTCATACATGGTAAATTGGACTTTGTAAATTTAATTAATACATTTATACGATTGAAAAGATTTCTGCGAAACACTGAAAAATTGTAAGTAAAAATTATGCAGCTCAATTTGTTTAGGCTTTTCAAAGGAACATTGCTAACAGTAAAACAAGAAAATTTTAAGACAATTATCTAAAAAAAAATATACAATGAAAAGGACTAAAAATTAAATTACTCAACTCAAATGCGTGTTTAGTGTCAGTTAGAATAGATGTAGCAAACTTCATGATTTAGTTGGGTTTTAAAATTTTTAAAAATCGGACTAAAATTTTGTTTAAATGATGTATTTTTTCAGTCTGACTTTACAGATGTCCTTTAAAAATGTCTATCAGCAAGTTCCATGGGCATATTTTGGACTTATTTGCCCGTTTTTAGAACTTTTTTGGGCAATTTTTTAGCGATTTTTAAGATCTTAAAACACAATTTTTTAGATCTTTCTTTTCCGGCGTATGGTCATTATATAGGTACCGGGCCCTTAATAGTATGTTTTTGAATCATGATTAGTTACTTCACCCGAGTTAGTTTAGGAAAAACGCATTTGGGTACTTAAAAAAAAACAGGAACAGACATCTGGCGATTTTATTATCCTGTTTTCAACAGAGTAAAAATGAGAACATAAACCAACTGCCTCCCCTCCACGAAGTTCCAATTATCGATTCATTAGCTAGAAAATTGACGGTAACTAACGTGTATGTCTACAATTGTCGCTAATAACTCAGGTCGTTGTTGTCACCATCAATTCATATTACCAGCAGTCAATAACTTATCATTAATAAATAACTAGCAAAAGGAACCCGTCCTAAGACGGGAGTATACTTCCTGTCCTCCTAACATTAAGTGCAAATATACATTAGAGCTATTTTGAGGCACAAGTTTTAGCATGTTTATAAAAAACCGATTACATCTAACATTAAGATTTAAATCTCAAAAGATATTTTTTGTTAGTCACAATTAACTTATTGGAAATTGATTTTAAGTTATTTGCATGTAATAGTTAACCAAAAATTACTTTAAAATGTAAAAGTCAGAATTGTTCTGATTTTATTCGCTTTCAAAAATTCCAACAAATCAGAGAGCCCAATTCAACTGCCAACTGCCTTATATTACGTAAATTGGTAACCATTATGATTAAATAATAAACCGTTGCAAACGCACGTAACGTAAGTAGCGTATTAAACTATTGCAAATTCTAGAATAAAAACGAGAATTAGCACCTGATTTTTTTGTTTTGGGGGTCACTTAGTGGGTCATCTTTACCTGCACACTGCTGGGTAAAGGGTCAGGGGCCGTGTGTGCCATCATAACTTTTAATTTTATACAAAATTAGCAAAAACCCGAAAGAACCGATTTCTCGGTTTTGGGGGTCACTTTCGGGCTCGAAATGAATGGGAAGGACATGACCTACATGACCCATCTTCAAACTTGACCTCACTATTGACCCCGAGATTCTTCCCCCGCAAACAGATTCCAAAAAAAAATTAACCTGTTCGCGAGTTATCGCGCAACCTGACGGACAGACAGACAGACAGACAGACAACCAGACAGACAGACTCAGTCTTCCCATAAAGCAGCTAGACGCTACTTAATGAGTAATTATTAATTATGCCTTGTACTATAATAGTAGTTATTATGATAGTACTTATGATATTATGATAGTAGTAATTGGAAGTCGTTTTTGAGGCTTCAAATATGAATAAAGTTTATATTTGACTTCAGCGTACGTAAAAACCACAAAATGCTTGTAAAACTCAATGATCAAAAGTTACTTTGTACTAATTATTAATCACATTTAACTAACATTGAATCTTTTTTGAGCTATTTAAATTTTCCTAGCTTTAGCAAACCTAGAAAGTAATTTTAATTTATTTTTTGAAATTTAAATTTTTATCACAATTTTCAGAATATTCAGCAAATAAAGACCCCTGACTACGGACGTCTCACGAAGTAACTTTTATTATATTTATAATTACTGAAAACAAAAATAAAAATACCTTGTTCCATGCTATTATAGTACTTAATATCAAACCTCGATCAATTTTACATAAGTTAATAAGTAGTCGTATAACATTGCTTTTATAATAAACTAGCAATATCAGCCCGTCTTAAAACGGGAGTAATATTAAGGGTCTCCTAAACTTTCTAGCCCCTGAGTTTTCAATTTCAAGTCGCTTTTGGTCACATAGTTTAGATTTAAAAAAATTTTCACATTTTTATTTTATTCTATTTATTTGCAATCAACATTTAAAAAGCTCATAACAACTCAACTCAACACACGAATAGGAGCGCGCTGCAGCGCACTGGAACTACTCTTTTAAAACCTTTCAATCGAATTTAACAACATATTTTTAACAATTAGATTTTTAAGAATAGTAAAAAAATGGTAAATAATGAACCAAGAGGTGTACGGGGCAAACTGCGTTTTCTGGCGATTACCAACAAAGTAATAAAGATTTACAAAATTTAACTTGGCGTGCCAGAACTAATTTCCCAGGTAGAGCTAATTGTTGTTCATTGTTAACCACAAACTAATTGGAGTTCTGTTAGGCCATTTAGAAATCTTAGATAACTTCAGAGGACTTGAAACCCCTCTCCAAAAGATAATTTCTTTTTCTTAAAAAATTTTTCACACTTTTAACCCCAACTAACTAGTTACAAACCATTTTGAGCTATATGAATGCTATAGCTTCAACTTAGGAACGAAATTCTTAATTGAATCTTTCCAATTAAATGTTTTTGGTCAGCATCGTCAGGATAGTCAGGAAATTACAGACATCCCTGACCACGTCACATATTACCAATTGCCTTTGATATTTTTTTGAGTTTAAGTTTATTCTTCTATTCTAGATTTTCAGAATAACTATTTTAAAAGTAATCTTGAGTACATGAAATGATATCACAATACTATTGGGTTAAAATCACTAAATAGTAGGTTACAATTGAATTGACTTACTAAATATAAGATTATATATATGTATATTTATATAATATATATGATATAATATATCACATATGTATTCATTAGTTAAGTTAAGAATTAACAGTTTAGTTTAATTAGATAATGTGAATTTGAATAAAAGATAAAAGAAGGGGGGAGTGAGAGTGAAAATGTAAAAGAGACAGAACCGAAATTGGCGCAAAATGAATTAATTAAGCGTCAGAAACCTAATGTAAATATACAAACTTGTATATCGTCAAATGTTGGCTGCAAAGGTTTTGTCGGTGTAACAAAGTATTCTTTTTGCTAATGGCCTACCAATTACATATTTTATACGATTGTCCATTAAATGTGTAGCTGGACGATCACTGGTGATACCAATGCAGTACAACATATGCAGTACATATTCTGAACATATAATTAAACTTACCCATCGCTGTTTCCACGGCAACTGCTTTCTGTCCCGAAAGCCTTGCTTCCTCACTCCAACTTGACTAGTTCCTCGGAGACTGTATCCTCCATTTCTGTGACAAAACGCCTCCTTTTGCTTTAGCCGCCGTTCATCCTAAGTGCAGTTCTTGCACTTAGGCTACAAGCTGATTACAAGCAACCTATTTGAAGAAACGAATAGACGGCATTACTTCCGACGAGGAGCGCTGCATTGTGAGGTACTATTTACCACCCCACCGCCTCCTATTTACCGTTTCAAAAAGTACTATTTACCGCCCCACCTACCACCCCGCTGAAATAACACAAACTCTCGACGAATTAGGTCATTCCAAGCATTTCTGTGAAAATTTTCTACTTTAATACTTTTTCACATACTGCTCAAAAATTTTATCGTACCGCCCCGCTAAAATAGCATTAAATCTCGACAATTTTGCTTCAATTTCAAACAATTTTTGGTAAAATTTTCACACAGGTATTTGGTCAATATGCAATAAAATTAAACTGTACATAATTAAACAGGATTTTTTTCCTCGTGCAGAGTAAAAGTAGAGACTATAATATTTGAATAATCTTTCTATCACTGCTTCATACTCATTAATTCCCCTATTTTATTTTAAAAAGAAATCGAATAATGTATTCATCATAATCCACTGCGTATTAGTCCAAGTGTCCTATTCTTGGGGTGAAATAAGGAAAAGGATTTTATAAATGCATTTCATCTCTACGTAGCTCCATTTACACACACATTGTATTAAAAAATTAAACGATTAGCATTTTAGCTACTAAATTTATACTATATGTTGTGTAAGACTGCTTAGCTAATGACCATTATTATACTATTAGCAAAACCCCGGAAAAACAAGTTTTTCGGTCTTGGGCGTCATTTAATAATAAGCAAATTAGGGAGACACCCCTGTGTCCGATTTGCGGTTTCATAGTTAATTTGAATTTAGCTAAATAATGAGATGTAGAATCATAATGAAGTTTGCACTATTGTCATCAGGTGAAACGGTTTGATACATTTTCATTATTTTTGTTTAACCATGAAGTCGCAATATTCTCTGGAGCAACACGAGTGATGATTTTATTGGCGTGTTCTTGTACTCTAATTGTACCATGATTCTGAAATCCGGCTCTGACATTATTTCAAAATCGTTCGCAACAAAGTACGATTTTTTTGTATTAACTTTGCACGTTTACAAAAGTTTTGTTCGAGGAGCAATAATTTAATTTACTTGCCTGACACGCTAGAACTGCAATTCAAAACTAGGGTCAGCAATGCCATTGAATTAACATGATGAATTCCGTAAATTGTTGCTGGAAAGTTTATACATGTTTTCCAATAATTCCACACAAACAAAATTTAAAAAGGGATGTTAGTACCTTTAGAGGAAATCAAACACTGTTGCTATTGAGCAAACGACTGAGTGAAAAATTTTAATAGAAAGTTTCCTCACAAATGCTTGGAATGCGCTAATTGGTCGAGATTTTGTGTTATTACAGCGGAGTGGTAGGTGGGGCGGTAAATTGTATTTCTTGGGGTGGTAAATAGTACCTCACTGCTGCAGTAACGGGTATTTGGTCGAATTTAACGTCACCTAATTCAAGAGGGTGATATCCGACGGTATGTTTGGGATCTAATTTCTCTGCACCACGGAATCCAAAGAAGTTACTTTAAATGCTTTGGCGCGAGCTGGCAACGACGAATCAACTTTGGAGCGCGCGTCAAAAAGAGCCGTTTGCAAAGAAGTCTGCACTCTGTCTTACACTCGATCTCGAGTGAAATTACAGGCAACTGTACGATACAGTATGTTCAAAAGGGTTACTAATGTCCAACTCCCGAAGGCCGGGTGGTTAGAGCCTTGAGCCCTAGCCATGGACGGACAGGGTTCGAGTCCCGGTGTC
>JAQFYP010003053.1:0-11553 GCA_034694865.1 Bilobella braunerae | reverse complement strand
GTGGCAACATGTAATTCATCCCATCGACTCCAGGTGCATTAGCGGAGAGGGATTCTTCCATAAGGAACTCCTTGGTTGGACTTACGCTCCTATGTTATCCAGATTCTCCATATAATGCACAGTCGAGATAAAGCATCTCCCAGAAGAGTTCTTTATCTCCGCCATGTATTTCCAGAACATAGACGCTTTTCGTCCTATGGAACTTGTTTATTGGGCGGGTCAGGATTCGATCCCAAGAAGCTAGTGGTAAGGAACTGACGTCCTAACCAACTGGACCTTTACGGCCCTTAATATGGTCACTTGCGGTGAAACTAAAATAAACTTGATCTGGGTTGGATATCAACAAACTCATATCCGCAAACCGCTTGAAGGTATGTTGTTTAGTTCCTGAGAAATAAATCCTACTCGGACAGACAGACGGACAGAGCGAAAAAACAAAGTAGTTTCGCTTCCGCTACTTATTAACTTGTAGTTGATCAGATAGGATTTGTGAAATTGTAACTTATTAAGTACCGCCGGAAGCGAAGCATAAGCTACTTTATGTTGGCGTCAAGTCTGTCCGTCCGAGTTTGCGATTATCTCAGGAACTACTCAATTTAACTCAAATCTGTTTTTAGAAATGTGTTCATAGAAATGCGGCCCAGTTCCAGCTTGTTTTTGTTTGACCCCAAGTGACCCCCTTTGGAGTCAAAGGTCAGTGGTATGACAACATGAAAAATGACTTCTACAAGAGTTGTTTAAAGGGAAAAAAATATGTTTTGCACACTTTTCTCTGTGACTCCTCAATGACCCCCAAAATGACCTACAATTAACTTGGCCCCAAATTAGCTTTTCAAGGTCGAGTCCCAGTTTTGAATGACCCAAGAACACTCCGTCACCAAAAATTGACCCTTTGACCTCAAAATGTTTCAAGGTCAAACCCTAGTTTTGCATGAAACAAAAAACTAAATGCATGTGTGCACTTAGATTCCAAAGATGTTGGGAAAATTTAATTTACGTTTTATTACAGTCGCGGTAGAGCACAGTGGGTCAATAAAACAACCCTATTTTACTTTCTTCCGAACTTCAAAGCCTATGTAACTAATTTCACTCATAGCATGTTTAGGAACGTTTTGCAACCTGCTAATTTGTGCCGACTACGCGACACATTCATAAACTTTCCCCGACAATTTTGCCAGCAACACTTCACTAAATTACAGTAGAATGTTTTTACAATTAGGACAATAATAGCACAACCTTCAACGCACAACCTGTTCGTTATCAACCTATAGTAGTACCTGTCGATATCTGAAAATCAAAAAGGAGAAATTATAGATAGGACTCACATTACAATTGGGTAATTAACAATTATTTTGGAATTAAAAAATTCCATTACTGCAACTTTACTACAGATGGCGTTTGTAAATGGCAAAACTAGTAGCTTATTTTTACACAAGAACAAAAACGCTTCCGCAAGTTTTTATTAATTTTTCAATTTGAAAAATTGCATAATGTAAAAAAAGAGTTGAGGCTTTATAGGTACTACTGTTTTTCAAATTAGCAATTATTTCAAAGACGAAAAACCCCTTTTGTTGATTTCATAACTTGGCTAAAGGTGGCGTTTTCAAATATTAAACTAGTTGATGGTCAGAGTGCTTTTCCACCCTAAATGCAACCTTCTGCCAATAAAAGCATGAGTTAGTAGTAAATCTTATTTAAACACCTCTTTTGAAAAAAATATTTAAAAAAAAGTTTAGGACTTCTCTTACAAGGTATTTGGACTTTAGATTTAAGTGGTTCAACTGTTCTACCCACCCAGTGTACATATATATATATATTATAAAAACTACCAAAAACTTGGAAAGCCAATTTTTCGGCTTTGGGAGTAATTTATTAATCAAACTAACGTGACACACGAGGTTTTTAGTAATAATTACTTTAATGTGGAATAAAGGACCTCGTTTCGGTGTTGAAGTGCAATTTTGGTTTTGGAATGCGAAAGCGATCGTAGCTTTGAAACACGGAAGGATGGATGTACAGAAATAAATTGGACAATTACTATGGAGAATTGAAACATTGTTGTTTACTAAAAAAAAGATGCTATGAATATCAGCATTAGAAAAAAAAAGTGGAATAGCCTCTCCCCTATAAATAATATAGTTGGAGGTTTAATTAAAAAACAATTTCATGCTAAATTTTGACAATACAAATAGGAAATAAGTATCATTGCTCAGGTGCAAGAGTTCTCGGTAGTTTTGCGTTTGATTTGCCCCAATTATATTTTGATATAGAATTTCCCCCAAGGTCACCTAAATAAAATTTGCATATTATATTAAAAAAATATATATTTTTAAAAAATTGCCACCAGATGACTTATTACTGCCACGAGCCACGGTTGCCACGAGCTTTCATCAACCCACCAATTTTATTTAAAGCGAAATTCTGTTTTTTTTAAATTACGTTTTCGCTATGTATGTAATGTAATTGACTGCATCAATTATCTCAGAAACTTCTTGCAATGTAAGTGTATAAGGTAAAAGTTACGCTTAGACGGCGTAACAGCTGTGATACATTACTCGAAATCTAACGGATACCGAACAGCAATGAATGTAAACTAAATATTTTGAAGGTCACGTGTCAACTGCTCAGAGTTCAATGGCCCTCCATTCAAATATACTTTTTAGAAAACGAACTCCTCCCCTTCTGCCTCCCGTGTATGAAAAATGTTGTTCAAATAGTTCTACAGTCAGCAGTCTGCCTCGACGTAGATTGTAGGCTGATATAAGTTTTAAATAACTTTGACTTTATTGAATACAAAGTAACCGTTGGGTTCCCTTAAGTATTGACTTAAACTACTTTAGCTGTTACGTTGTTTGTATTATTTTAACTCTACTTGTCATGTCAAAGCTTTAATGTAAAAAAAATTAAAAAAAATAACGCCAAAGCCACGCTTCGAGTTAAAAGCAACGCAGCTCACTATTCGACCAAACCACACTTGTTCGAAAAGGCCATAAAATAGTTGATGATGTATGTTGCCGATGCACGACACCTAGGGGATCCTCCTGCCCCTTTTCCCCTAGCTTTTTCTCACTTTTGATCCTGTTCAAAAGTGATCACATGACAGGGGTGGCCACGTCACTTGACACTTGTCTTTTTAGTAAGTAGTAGTCAGCCGGCATCCGGAAGCAATCTCTCTTCTCTCCAATTAATTAAATAACTTAATTAATCAATTCATCGCGGCATCCGCATATTCTCGGGATCTCCCACACTCGCCTGTCATCCTCCTCGGTACAGGGTATTGTTCATTTAAATAAAACGTTTATTTAAATCGTGGTAAACATTTTGGGTTGTTTAATTGTTGTTTTTGTCCTACCTGGCTCCACCCAATTCAATGTAGAAGCCGGACGATTCATTACCAACCACCAACTCTGTTTTCTTATATAGTAATTATATAGTATTAACAACATGAAAATGGCCCTGACATAGGTTGCCCCCCAGTCTATGGCCAATACGCCTTAGAAACGAAAATAACAAATTTTTTGACGTCATCATGAGTCATTTTGGAGAACGTTTAGTTTTTTTTTAATATAACTGCTGTATATTGGCTATTGGTTTTTTGCTCATTTTTGACACGCCGTGACGTCATATTTTGAATTAAATTGCCTTAGAAACCGTATCGGCCTTACCTAATTCTATTCTAAATACCTTGGTTGCTCCCTATATGAAGGCGAACAACATTTGTAAAGGATACTTTCCTCTGTGGCTTCCCGATGACCTCTTGACCTCAAAATGACCTTTCAAGGTCAAACACTATTTTTGAATGAAACAAAAAGTGATGATAGTCCCGATGACGCCAGTGGTCCTGTTTCCCGGAAATGAATCTTTGAATTCCAAAAACCCTCCACACCCGAAATTCTGATTTCCAATCCATTGACTTTAATATTTTTCTAATGCCTAATCTGTCCAGTTCTTCTACTTTCGGTACTTGGTTGACGTTTTACTACGGTTAACAATTCTTTGAATCAGTTTATACAAAACCAACTCAATGCCCTGGACTTGGCCAGAGAAGGCCAGTGGCCCGTGTTACGTGGACAATGTGGCAGGAACAATGGGACACGGGCTTGAAGTATCAACTCGGCTCTCAAGCAAATCTCATCTCCACTCCCTCCTATATCATATCGAGTCAGTCACGTCAAAGTCAATTGTCAAGTCCAACTCACAGGCAATTAGGTCAAAGGTTCAGTTAATTTTCAGTAGGGCCACGTTAGCTATCAACCACGGCAACAAATTTTAAGCTATATCTTTAATTTTCTTTAAAAAAAAAAAATTTTTTTTAAGTTTAATTTTCCAAAGACAAGTTTGTAGAAAAATAATATTTGATAAAACGCAAGTTCTCAAAGCGCCACGCGCCACGCCAATGCCTTTTTTTACAATTAAAATTTAAAATTCAGACTAATTTATTAGCATGTATTTGCGAATCTAGTAGGCGTCTTTTCTTGAAGTTTCGATTATGACGCATGCATTATCCTTACAAGTATTGCTGATAAGAAAAAATTAGGATTCTAAATTACACTACAATGGAAGTGGCGAATCAAAAACCAATTTCAAGAAAAGGTTGTTGCAAGTCTTGGAAACATCTTAACTCTGTTTTGCCTCATGCATACACAAGAATGCAGTAGCACAGTAAATAATAACATTAAAATTCTGAACCCAATACAAGAGTAAAAATGCAAAAAAAATAAACGAGCTATAAGCCAAAATTTTATGAGATTGAGTAAACGGAGCTACAAACTCTGAAATTTCAGTTTATCCAACCGCATAATTTTAGCATATGTTTCCCATGAGTGTCGAGTCCGTTAACCCTGCCTTTACTGGAGCAACCAAGCTGTTTAAATATTTTTTCATAGTTCTCATTTAGGCTTCACTGCTCTGCAAATACACTGCAATTTGCAACCTCAATTATAGCAAAATCGAGGTGTTGCCTCATGGAAGGAAGCAAATTGTTTCGTGATTAGCGAAACTCAACATCAGTTACGCAATGCTCATCATTTGATCATGTTAAGTAATGTTATAATTATTCTAGATGATCATTTGGTTTATTCTTGTTTAATGTGTATTATATAAAAATTAATATTTATTACATATTAGTTGCTTTTATCAATATTCCTCAAATTGCAGAGTTTGTTGGTGGAGGTAGGTACAGACGGGATTTCCTGTTCCAAATGACCAACGTCTAAACCGCAACCCGAGAAAGAGAGTAAACGTTTCTCACAAATAAATTGTTTATTGCTGTGAATTTTAGAAGGTACACATTTTTTACAGACCTCTGAAATGCTACATAAATGAAACAACGTACAAAAGTAAAGTTAAAAAAAACATTTTATTGAATTTACAGATAACCGTGTGTAAATAAAATAGAAAATCTTTGAAAAGAAGTATCGATTTGATAAATATTTGTAGAGGATTAGAACGTGAGATTTAATATATGATCTTTATTAAGCGTATCAATTTAAAAAAAAAATTAATGGGTTACAACTTTTTGTAATCAGAATCTCAAAATTAAAGCTGAAAATCTGAAGAGACGAAAACAGGCTTCAGGAAAAGAATTTAATTCATTTACAGAGAGCTGCGTCACCAATTTTATTGGGAACAGAATTAGTTTGACGGAATAGGAAAACTGAAGCATAAAAATGACGCGCAAACTTGCTGCACACACTTACAATTATTCCCTCTTTTCTTAAAAATTTAAACCGCACGTAGTTTGATTTCTAAAAAAAAGGCACATTTAGGTCTTTTTTAAATATTACTATTATTTTGTCAATTATAAGATTTATTAATTAAATAGTTAAGTAATTAAGTATTTAACTAACACAATGACAATTAAAAAACACCGCTCCATTTACAAATGTCCAAAGGAGTGGGAGAAAGTAGAAAAATTATTAAAAAAAATACAAATTATGGTATTGCACAGGCAAGCTTTACGTATTTCGCCTAAGAAAATTAGTCATTTGCAAAGATTAAATTTCATCTTCTGACAGTTACGTAATTCCTAATTTTGAAATGCATTCGTGTTTGAAGGTACGCAAAAATACATATTTTAATGTACACCGCCAATTCATGTCAATAAACTGTGCGTTACTTCAGTGTGAACGAGCTTTGCAAAAAAAACTACAAGGCTAGATCATTTGTAGTAAATAAAACTTAACTTGAATCCACCAACATTGCTAGTCTTGGCACAGAGTTTCGACCCATAAAATAAAGTAGGAAAAACGTGACAAAACCAAAACTTCACATTTTGTCAGTCAAATCTAATATTTTACAAAAAAAATTTGCGGTGTTTGGTAAAAATTATTTAAACTCAAATTTTAGGTTCTGATTTATTTGATGCTTAAACTCACAATTGTGAATTGTTATGTTAGTATGTATAAAAAATTATGTTGAGGTAAAATCAAGTATATAAATTTAGGTGTTAAAACTTTACTTGATAGAGTTTTGATTCGACTTTTTTGACAAAAGAAATTAAATTTAGTAATTTGATTGCAAATTTTCTAGATAAAATTTCTAGAAGATGCGTTTATGTTAGAGGATTAATCATTACCATGCCAATGTATTTTTTTTTCAAATCTAACCTCCTGCTAACTTTGTCACGTTTAGAATTTAGCCTAA
The DNA here is from genome assembly GCA_034694865.1 of Bilobella braunerae. Taxonomy (NCBI): domain Eukaryota; kingdom Metazoa; phylum Arthropoda; class Collembola; order Poduromorpha; family Neanuridae; genus Bilobella; species Bilobella braunerae. The sequence goes on along the minus strand of JAQFYP010003053.1, from coordinate 4,908 downwards.
ATAATTTGATCTGCAAACGGCAAGTTCTCGTTTAAAACTTTAAAGTTGGTTTGGTTGTAGAATAATTCCCCCAATTTTCGGGTATGTCTTTTTCAAAGTTTAGCTAAATTCAAATTTTTGTAATTAACAAAAGCAAAATTAAAAATTTAATTGAAATTCCAACGCAGTTCAATTTTCCTAAAATTTCCATAAGGTTCCTCCTTTTCCTATTACACAAATGCACAGGGGTTGACACACAGGCCACACATGCACAGTTCTCAACTTCCTTAACTGACACTTCCTGACTTTGTGTTCTTATGTGTTAAGGTAGAGTTACAGTTAATTAACCTTTTTGATGTGAACTGTTACAAAACAATATTATTAAAAAGGTATTATTTGTGATGTGTAAAAAAAATTAGAGTACGGGAGCATTTGAAAGTATAAACACAAGAATGAGATCTGCATGTTTGCTCAGATGGAAATGGTGGGGTAGAAGGTGGGGCAGGATCCAACCCCACTTACATTTAGCTGATCTTTGTAAAACAAGGCAGTGTCAGGGAGGAGCTTCTCCCGTACGTAACAATTTGTTCACTTAAGGCAAATTGTTCAATAGAAAGCAACTACTATAAGACGAATTAGGTTGTCTACTCTTTTCTATAAATTGCTTTCAAAAAGGCAACTTTGATTTAATATTTCAAAACCATTCCATTTTCATCTACGAAAAAAAAATACTAAAAAATCATTTGAGTTCAACTAGAAATCGGGATTTAAAATAAAATTTGAGTCATGCTTACCAACTTTTTGACCCTAATATTCTTTATGGTGATTTTCAGCACAGCATTTGCACCTCGGCCTGATGGAGGTGGAATTGAAGTGCCTGTCTATAATGCCGTCTTCAGTGAAATAGATACTATTGCAAAATCGTCACCTGGAAACAGTTCTAGCGAAACTGGAAGCGTCCCTGAAACTACGCTGTCGAAAAGGTTAAGGATAATGGGCAATGGAATTTACAACACACTGGACAAACTCATTGATACAAACAAAATACAATTGAAATTTACTACTGAAGTGACGAAGGATAAGATGGTGTTTGTTACATTCGCCTCCGTTACTTGTTGTGGACCATGGCTCTCTTCCTTATTGGCAATGGCAAACAGTGGAGAATATGATGTAAAGAACATGAGAATCGTCTGGGTTCGTGACTCAGATGCAGGGGATGATTCCACTGATTTCCACACACTTCTGGGTGATTTGAAAACAATGGGTGCAACACTCCACGAATTCATTACAGGACAATCCTTTCATACGGAATGTAAGTCCTGAATTACCTTTTTTTTTCTTTTTTTTTCTACCAAACCAAACAGCGAAGCCATTAGAAATTATATTAAGTTTGGACAAAAAGTTGAGAAGAGGGGGTGCGTGAAGCGTTGGGTTTTTGCGGTCAAAACTGTATGAAATTTGAAAAAAAGATCAGGAACATTGAAGAAATATTCCGTGTAGACAAAGGATCGATATTTTGATTCATCGAAATTGTGTCGAAATTCAAATAAAACAAAATAACAATCATGGAAATTTCAATATTTTTATCGAAAAACCGTTTTTATTGAAATTTCAATACTTAAATCAAAATTTTTTTTTTATCCAAATTGGAATAGTTGAAGTGAAAATGAAATTTGATATCTAAATTTCGACTATTGCATTGAAAATACTGTTTTTCATGGAAAATTCGGCACTTTCATTAAAAAAGAAACATGTTTCATCAAATTAAAATTACTTGCGGGTAAAATTTACGGGTTCAGGATTTTTTTAAGATTATAAAAAATATTAGAACTAGGTAAAGTCGAACTGGTAGGGAATATTCAACTATAGAAAGATTGGAGACATTTTGTATGAATTTAATTTTTTGACTAGTTTAAAAATGTACTTTTTTAGGTTAATAACTTTTTTAAAAGAAAAATATTTTAAAAACAAGTTAAACAACCATTTTAAACAAGTAAACTTACATTCTTTATTGGGCTCTCATGAGGTAGAGAATACACACTTCCACAACATTCACATTTTGTTTTTCTGAACTTTTCTCGTCCTTTGATGGCAAACACTAATACTAATATTTTAGGGCTATTTTTAATTAACTAATTTTTGCACTTACAGGAGTGGAGCTCACTTCTTTCTGGTGGGAATCACAGGCCCGGAATATACACTCGACCCTTCTAATGCTCTAGTAACGGCTGCAATATCTGCACTTCATACTATTGCACTTATTCCAAATCGTACCTTCCTCATAGCCGGTCACAATGTTCCGAGCGGCATGGCTAAAGACAGTTCTTGGGAAAAGTCTTACCCCGTAGACATTCTAGTCGTCACAGCTTTTCCCTTAGTGTCTCTCAACCCAGTGCCCAAACCTGAACCGCAAGCTGGAGTGAAACTGCTTAAAACAAGTTCGCAAACATGGGCAGACATATATAAAAGTTTGGTAAACACAAAATTCTGCATCGTCTTCTACAAGGAGGGAGAAGTCTCGTTCTTACGAACCTTGTTAACAATGATCAAGCAAGGAAAGATATCACTGTCCGAGGCGTCCATGAAGGACTTTTTGGAAAAAACTAAACCAAATAAAGAACTGAACAGGATTGTTCCTGCTCAAATGAGTCTTGAGTCACCACCACAATCAATTGGAACTTTAGACGACTCTTCGTGGAAACTATTGCTAATAGCTCTGGCCATGAGCGAGACAGAGGACTACATGCTTTGGGAACAGTGAGCTTCAAGTATTGTCAAATTTATGTACATGTTTGACTTGTAATAAAGTGTCGCATTAATGTTAGCATCAATTATTTCTTACAATCTATAAGCTTATAATACCACTATACCAACACTACTACTGTTTGAGTAGTTTTTAAATTAAAAGTGCCTCAAATTGTCTCAATCAAAGTGTTGTCAAAATAACGCGTTATCTATACTTTAAGATCGTTTGTCTGTCTGTACGTCTGTCTGTCACCGATGCCTAAAATATCCGCTGGAGCTACAGACCTCATCTTTTGTAAATAAATAGGGTATGCATCAGGGGTGGGTTGGCGCCAAATTCCGGTCAACACATACTTCCGGTTTTTCTAGGGTCAAAGTACAAATGTCAAAATGTCCAAAGTCAAAGTGTCAAAGGTTTTTTTTTGCAAAAATTTAACAAATACTTCTGTAGAGTGCAAAAACGTTTGCGGCTACACGTGCCATCCTTTGCACAACAGTGGGATATGCATATAGGGTGATTTAACGCCAAACTACGTTTAAAATTTTCTTCTTGTTTTTTTTTAGAGTCAAAGGTAAAATGCAACACTGCCCAACATTTTAGCCTAATTTTAACGTATTTTGTCGTCTCCTTTTAAGTCTGCTGGAAATACCTGCGTTATGTTTTGCATATAAGTGAACCGTTATGCTATGGTAAATTTAAGCTAACGTGTGGTCAAATTTTATTTCCGGTTTTTGCAGGGTCAAAGGTCAAATTTGACAATACAAGGAATTTCAACGTATTTTGTTCTATTCTGTTGAGAATGTTGCAAATACCGGCGCCATATTTCGCATTTTATTGAGGTGATATGCTGGGGTGAATTAGGGTCAACGATTGGTTAAAATTTATTTTCGGTTTTTCTAGAGTCAAAGGTCAATTTCGACAATGCAAGAAATTTCAACGTATTTGTCCTATCATGATGAGACTGCTGGAGATTCCTGCCCCATGCCGTGATTCTGAGAAAAGCTCCAGGCAAAAGTTAATTCTGGCTTTCTTTTTCAGGGTCAAAAGTCAAATGTCAAAATGTTCTAAATTTAACGTGTTTTATCCAAACCTGCGAAGACCGCTAGGTATGCCATATTTGGTACATAAATGAGTTTCGGAAATAAGGTAGTTTAAAGCCAAACGTCGGGTAAATATAACTTCCGGTTTTTCTGGGGCCACAGGTGAAATATCGAAATACCTAAAACTTACAGGCATTAACGTATCTTGCAGAGACAGCCGGAGCTGCAAGCGGAAAATTTTGAATAAAATCAGGTTGGTATCTGGGTAGTCAAACTCCGGGCAGTAGGTACTTCCGATTTCCCAGGGTCATAAATGATATGTGGCTAAAAGTTTAATTTTGATACTTTCCGCGTATAACATTACTGCATTAACGTTACAGCATTTAATATTAGAAGTAAAAGTGCCGTATTTTCGAGGTAAAAAAGTTGATAGCGGAAGTGATAAGTGCCGAACTCCAATTTGAAACTAAGTTTAGATCACATTAAGCAAACTTCTTCTAACGGTTATTGTTATAATAGCTTGGATAGCTTGAGATTTTAGGATTTTTCACTTACAGTGTCGGCAGGAATATTGTTACTGCGGGAAGGTGCTAGCAAACGTGTGCCGCGAAGCGGCACGGTGCACCTAGTTTTGCATAAAAACATAGTTAATTAAATTAAAATAATGTGTGCACGCGAGACTGTTGACCTGACTGCTGAGAGTTGACTTGCCCTATGCCGTGGACTAGTTCTCAATGTCGAACTACTTTAGAAAATAAGCCACATTCCGGTCATTCAAAGTAAGTATATTGGCTTTTGTTTTTAGTTAAAGAATAAATAGGAATCGTAATTTTTAATTACCCTTATTTCATTTGAATTACCGAATGCCATAAAAAAGACGAAAACCAACTTTGATTGGTGACCAATGGATTTTAAAATTGTAAACGTTTAATTATATTTTTTATTCTTATAGACGAAAAGGAATACTTTATGCTTTCTCGCAATACGGGTGGTCAAAGTAGTGAGGGGGTGGGTTGTTACTCGCAAGAATCTCTGGGTTAAACCGATATGAGAAAAAACCCCTTTTTTCCACCCACCCTACAAGAAATATTTTTTGGTCTCTCGAGCCGACCCCCGAGAGCCGACCCCTCAAACCTCACCTAA